>JAPKLW010001766.1:0-51763 GCA_026898455.1 Plectranthus barbatus | reverse complement strand
TCGAGATCTCGACTTCACCATATCGAGATCTCGACATCATCTCGAGATCTCGATTTTGTCACGAGATCTCAATTAATTTTAATTTAATTCCGAGATCTCGAATTGTCTGCTGGAATATGCTCCTGATTTTTTTTTTAATATTTTCGTTTCATTTATCGCAGATGTCGTATCAACGTTTCATCATACGTCATGGTGGGGCTTGGGACAGATCCGAGTATATGGGCGGAGACGAGCAATTGATTTGTTTGAGACGTGAACGGATCTCCTACAATACCATTTTGTCCGAGATTCACGAGATCATGCACTGTGATCTCCTCAGTACTAGCTACTGCTTGTTTTACATGAGCAGTATATCTGGGGGCTCGAGGCATGTGAAGGCTGGACTGAAGACCGACGAAGATATTATGCGGATGCTATATGAAAATAGCATTGATCCAATTATATATGTGGTCACCAAATTGAAGCAAAATCAGTCCGGATTTCAGGCACCTCAGTCACAGTCACAGCGATCAACACGAATGGGTGGTCCTAGCATCTCATTAGCTGATGATTTCGTAGATGAGTATGAGGCGGAATCTACAGATGATGATGATGATGATTATTGTGATGATGATGATGATGAGGAGGAGGAGGAGGAGGCAAGCGAGGAGGAGAGGGACGAGGAGGAGGGGCGGAGTCGGTTGTTTGAGTCCTTGGTCAGTGATTTTTCTAGATGGATTCTAGCTCCTGGGCGAATGGATCAGTACGGACTATCTAACAATAACTTGAGTCTGTCCGTGGCTGCAGCTCGACATGATCAGGAAGTAAGGAGTTGGGTGCTTCCTTTAATAGAGGTTCAACAACCTGAGCGTTTGGAGTGGATTATTCCCGCAGATTGGGCCCCGACTCAGCTGTGCATTGGAGCGACATTTAGCAGCAAGGATGAACTTGACCTTACTGTAGGACTGCATCACTTGCATCACCGATTGGAGTACTCCACAGAGAGGTCCAGCACTACTCGGCTCAACTACAGATGCAAGCATGGGAATGGTTGTCCTTTTATGCTGCGTGCAAGACAATCTGGAACTGTTTGGAGAGTATTCAAGTGTGATCTGATGCACAACTGCCAGACGGATGTTGATCGTGTTGCTCCCCGCAGAGTGCCCGCAAGAGTGTTGGGTAAGTATTTCTCCAGTAAGTTGGCGGCGGAGGGCGCTATTCTAAAGCCGAAGGAGATGATGTCTGAATTGTTGATTCAATTCGGCATCAAGATTGATTACAGTTTTGCCCTGCGGGCAAGAAACATAGCCATTGCAATGGTATTCGGCGAGTGGAAGAAGTCTTATGCGATGCTGCCGGGCTACTTACACATGCTACAGTCTCGTAACCCAGGCACGATGTATGATATATCCACTTCTTCGGAGAGTTTGTTCAAGCACATGTTTCTGGCGCTTGCTCCTTGCATCGATGCATTTCACAGCTTCATGCGCCCAGTGATTGTTGTAGATGGCACGCATCTGAAGGGCAAGAATAAGGGAATGTTGTTTGTTGCGGTGACGAAAGACGGCAATGAACAATTATTTCCCCTTGCTATCGGGATTGGACCCATAGAGGATGATGAGTCGTGGATGTGGTTCATGCATCGCTTGCATGTGTGCTTCGGGGATCGCGAAGGACTGATCATTGTCAGTGGTCAGCACAAGAGCATAAAAAATGCAGTTGAGTTAGCATTTCCGAATGCTACGCATGCTATTTGCTACTACCACTTGGCGAATAACATGTCGAGGTACGGTCCACAAGTTGGTGCTGTTTTACGAGATGCAGCCTACTGTTATAGGCACGATGCATTTCAAAAGCACATGTCTACTTTGGAGATTCTGAGCAAAGAAGGAGCTTACAAGAGGCTTCTGGATATAGGAGTCCACCGTTGGTCGAGATCTCAGTGCCCTGGTACCCGATTCAGCTTCATGACGTCCAATGCAGCCGAATCCCTCAACTCTCGTTTGTTATGGGCAAGGCGATTACCTATATGTGCCCTTCTTGAGACTTACAGAGCTATGGTTGAGCGATGGTTTGACGAGCGACGAGCGGCTGCACGGTCTAGAGATCATGCTCTGACACACGTAGCTATGACGAAATTAACAGAGTCGTCCGAATATGGGCGACAGCTTGTAGTCAGAGGCACCACCATGCCACACATATACAAGGTGGAAGGGCAACAGAGAAGCTACAGTGTCGACTTAGAGCACAGAACGTGTGAGTGTCGTCAGTTCGATCTCGATCTGATTCCATGTTGTCATGCGGCTGCCGCCCTCAGGTAATATGTTAATTCGAACTTTCATTATTGCAAATATCTTAATAAAGATTATTATAACATGTGTGTCTTATTTTTCGATTGTCAGATATATTTTGCAGCCGATATCAGAGTACGTGCCACACTACTACAAGCAATTCACTCTGCTACAGACATATCATCACACCATTATGACTGTGCCGCATCCATCGGATTGGGTACTCCCATCGGAGGTAACATCTTATGTTGTGAGACCACCGATAGTAGTTCGACAGGCTGGCCGTCCGAGGATGAGTAGAGCACGTTCTGGTGCTGAGAGTTCGACCATGCGCAGATCTCAAGTATGTAGGAGGTGTCGACAATCCGGTCACAACTCACGTGCCTGCACTGCTTATATTGCCATTGGTGAGGTGGATTTGAACAGTCCTCCACCCCAAGACGGGCCACGTAGGCGACGGGCAAAGACATGTAGTATCTGTCAGCAGACGGGGCATACAAAAAGAAAATGTCCGGAGAGAGTTGACCATATGAGTGAGTAGTGGTACTTGCTTTATTTTTGTTTGCGCATTTATGACGAATTGATCAGTTGTTGTTAGGGTATATTGGTTTATATTAATTCTGGTGATATTGTGGTTGATATTTGGACGATTTTTTGAGTTCTTATTTGATCTGTTTAGGTGTTTTGGTTTGTATACGAATTCAGGTGGATTTTACAAAATTGAAATGGAATATCGTGATTTGGAGTTAAATATGTCGAGATCTCGACATATTGAACTCCAATAATTGAATCAAGGCAATAATTGAACAACTTTCACGTGAATACCCCCATTTTCGACATATCACATCACTATTACTTTTTGGACATGAATTTCTATGTCAATACTACTTTTTACTCGATAAATGCCTGCAAAGATTCTCAATTTGACTACATTATTGAACAACTTTCACGTGAACTACTCTGCACAATAATTTATTTTTTTAAAACAAATTTTTTTTTTCTAAATTTAACTTCTATTTAAGGGTGGAGGAATTTACTCAAACTATATTCCATTCAAAATATGTTCTTCCTCTTTATTCCCCTCATACGTGCACTTGCTCAAATAGAAGATGATGATTTTTTCATATTTTACTCAAGAATAAAGGCACTTGCTCAAATGGAAGATGATTTTTTCTACGTCAAACAGTCCGGAAGAGGATTTTTCCTACGTCACATGTAGGAAAAAGTCCTTCATCCGGAAAAGACATCAAGGGCGAGGAGCAAATACAACATCTCCATCACTAGCTCGGTCCTTGTTCCAGATTCCTCCACGTCTTTCTCTTTTTCCCGAAACTACAAATGGGGCAAGATATTAGCTTCTTTGTTTGTAGAAACGGGAAAGAGATGAAAGCTTATAGTAGTAAGTGAGCTGCTGCAACATCTCATGCAAGCACAAAATGGGCACGGGAACCCCCCGGCAATGCTATCTCCATAAATGGAAGAGGATTTTTCCTACGTCAAAATGTGTATCAAAATGTCTAATATTTTAGACATATTGTCGAATAATATTAGCATTCAATTTTCTGTCATTTGAAATATATTTCGGATTTTATTTAAATGGGAATATCGTGATTTGAAAAACACAAAGTCGAGATCTCGTCATCCAATCGAGATCTCGATTTGAAATCGAGATCTCGATTTGATCATTTTCAAAATCACGATACCCCATTTCGCGATTTGTAGGGTTTGAGTCGAGATAAATTCAATTTGTTGTCTCGACATGTCTCGAAATCAATTTCGAGATCTCGATTTTCTGGATTATTGTCTAATTGGATGTTTAATTCACTAATTTTCGAGGATAATCAACTCATATAACACTCATTTAAGGAAATATAGATTCGATAACAAAGAAACTTGCAAAAATTCATTCATTACAAAGATGTTTGATTTGTATTATACTACTTCTACTTCATCCTATTCAAACATGAATAAGGTATGAACATTTCAAATAGAAACATCTTATGCATGCATAGATTCAAATGTATAATGTCTTATGTTAAATGAACTTTAAAGTGTTAAATAAATGTATGTTTAAACTGTATAATGTTTTAATTTAAGATAAATTATAATTAATTGGCTAATTACGCATTTCGAGATGAAATAGGAGATTTCGAGATCTCGATTTCGATTTCGAGATCTCGAAATCGAAATCGAGATCTCGAAATCTCATATTTCATCTCGAAATTCGTGATCTTTTTCCATAAAATCCATTTAATCCTGTTCAGCTTAAATACACCAAAATCCAAATTCATATCAATCACAAAATAAACCAAAATGCAAATTCAATATTAATAATAACAATAGAAAATAGTACTACAACTGTTCAGCTTCTCGAGCTTCTCTTTCTCTACACCAACTTACAATCCTAGCACCTACAAGCTGCCTATAATGAACTGTAAAATCATAAGTAAGGTCACTAACTGGAGCTCTCCTCTTTCTAAGTAGTAACCTATCAACAAAAATCATACAATATACTCCACAACTATGTGAATCTACCTGCATGGGCATCTCAGTAACATCCTTAATCAGAGAAAAATTACCAAGGATTCTTACACGAGGAGGATCGACCATGTCCCAGTACCCGACAGTTTCAAGGACACGGGGGAGTAATACAAGAAGTGGTCGGAGTTCCTTGTCCCGCTTCAGATAGAGAACTGGGTCAGATGGATCATTTAAAGCGTGGAGAAGTGAGTCATATAACTCAACGGTCCAGCTATGAAGATCAATCCGTACAGTGACCCAGTGATCGTAGAGATGGACAATCCCGATCACCTAAAATACAAATCAACACAATTAAAGTTAACATGAAAACTAATAGAACAATTTAATATGAAAATATGTCACTTACATGTTTGGCCTTGTACCAACTCCTAAAGCCAGACATTCCACCAAGACCCTGGACAGCTTGCACTAGATCATCATGGGGCTTCCACCAATCATAATTATCAACAACCTGTCCTCGTTTTTTCTTTGGGACTTTTTCCCATTTTAGCAAGATACGGTCCTGCACATAATATACATTATAATATGAAATGAAAATTAAAGAATAAAAAAAAAATTCAACATTCATTACTTACAAAGAAAGAGGGGTCTAATATGATAGTGCTGTCCGGGTCAACACCGTCCTCAAGTACGCTGATGTCAGCTCTGGCAACCATGTCTCGTGACATACGCATGAAGATCTGCAAAAGCTGATATCACAAAAAAAAAAAAAAAATTAATATAAAGCAGATAATATAAAAATTCACAACTAATAGTTATGCACTTACATCTTCTGTAATATCCTCCTGCGGGTCATTAAGTGGCCGGAAATATAGCTCCCTACTCATAACCAATCCCTCCTCCTCAGGCACCCTGACTTGTTGCGTGATATCATCCATGAAAGACAGATATTCTGTCATCATCTTCGCAGCAGGAACACGAAAGGGGGCGGTGCGGCCAGCAACGAATGAGGCGGAGGGGCCTGCAGCGACTGAGGTGGTGGGCCCCGCAGTCGATGAGGTGGTGGGGCCAACAGGCTGAGAGGCGGTGGGCCCCGCAGTCAATGAGGTGATGGGGCCAACGGGCTGAGATGCGGTGGGGCCCGCAGTCGATGAGGTGGTGGGGCCAACGGGCTGCGAGGCGGTCGGGCCAGAAGAGGAGGCTGTCCAGTCTGAAAAGATAATATAAATATATAAGTAAAATATAGTCAAATATAAATCAAATAAATTTAAACACAAGTACCTCTAGAATAAGGAGGATACGGTGGGGCCCATCTCTCGCTACGGCGAGGGCGGCAGAGAAGTGTATCTGCGAGGTCCAGTAAGAAGCCCTTCAACCTATGAGTAACCCTGGCAGATATCGGCTCCACAATATTCTGACTCACACGATCAGCTACCGGCACCATCAGTCTATCTGCGACTGGCCCAATAAGTCGCTGAGCCACCGGATCAATCATCGTCTCTGCCAATGGCTTAATAACCCGCTGTGCCACTGGATCAATGATCAGATTCGCTAATGGATGTATAAGCTGCTGCGACAGTGGTGGCATATCTCGCTGCACCGCTGGATCAATCATGCGATCAGCCACTGGAGCAATCATGTAATCTGCTAGTGGCTGCACGAGCCCTGCTCTCAGTGGTGGAAGAAGTGTATCTGCCAGTGGCTGCACGAGCTGACCAGCCAATGGCACTGCAAATCGCACCATGTCGTCCGTGGACATCCCGTACCACTCGTACCATGGAGGCTGTCCAGTCTGAAAAGATAATATAAATATATAAGTAAAATATAATCAAATAAAAATCAAACAAATTTAAACACAAGTACCTCTCGAGGCTCTGCAGATGCGGAACGTCGCGGGCGCTTCTTAGCCCGTCGCCGAGGAGAAAAATGAGTAGGCTCGAAAGAAGAGCGGACTGGAACCTCAAAACCACCACTCCTCATTTCGAACTCTGGCCATGGGTCGCGTTGTAGCGGCGACTGCTGCGGCGGCGGCGAGGGCTGCGGTGGCGGCGAGGGACGGGGCTGAGGTGATGGCTGCTGATGTGGCGGCGACTCCGGCTGCTGATGTGGCGGCGACTCCGGCTGCTCCGGAACCCTCCTCGAGGTACTAGCAGATGGCTGAGAGGCTGATCGTCGGGGCTTGAAGCCCCTATAAGGTATAAATCTCCGAATCAACGGGTTCTCAGCATTCCTCAAGCTGAGCCAACTCTCAGAACCGGCCTCATCATCTGTCGGCTGCAGTGTAGTACTGCAAGCATGCTGAAAAGAAACATAAATGAAATAAATCAAATAATACTTAAATTATAATATAAGTATTAAAAACTGTAAACAATAATTACCTCATGTCTGAAAAAAGTGGTGAAGTTGGAGTCCCTAATATAAACAGGTCTCCACAACAGGCATCGAGGCCTAGTCTCCTGACCCTCCTCTGGCTCAATGCGCTTCGCAACTAACGCTGCCAGATCAGGGATCACCTCGTACGACCATGCCTGCACAATAATGCAAATAATTTACAATTCTAGTCTTTTATAATTAAAAATTAAATAAATAAAAAAAAATTACTAAGAATTACCTCCAACACCCAAAAAGGGCCATATACATGCACAAAAGGCACCTTCTCTGTCTTTGATGATCTGATCACGACAGACATCTGATACAGCAAAATACTGAAGGACCACGAGCCCCAAGGGAATGCCCTCCACTGATGACGTCTCTCCACCAATGCATAAATCCAGGGGTCTACGTGTCGCTTCCCATCGTGGCACATCAGCATACGGTAGAAAAATAGAATCTCAGCGATCTTCACGTAATCATCAGCAGAATCGCTCAAACTCAGCTCGGTTCTCATAAAATCAACATGCAACTGGTCAACAGAAGGAAGGGTAGTGTAGTGAGAATATAAACAACCATCCTCCGGCAAAATATGAACTCCAGTAGGGTCAAAACCCGAATCTCCGAACCGCAGCCCGGTCATCAAACAGAACTCATCAGCGCCAAATCTAATGTTGGTTTCACCAACACGAAACCACAGCTCATTCTCCGCTCCCTCCACCTCAATCTCGTGGGTGATCAGTGCCCACGTAGCACGTATCGTGCTCTTCTTCCACCGAAAACTCAGAAAATGACCGAACGGTCCTTCCCTAAATAATTCCAAACTCTCCTCTCCAAAGCTCAACAAACGAACCCGAATATCCTCAAGAATGTCCCGGTCGTAAAAATTCATCGACCGCGGGACTTTGCCATGCAAACTGGGCCTGATCCACTCCCAAACCTGCAATTAAATAAAATACAATATGTAAATAAAAGGGAAATTAAAAGAATAAAAATCAGAATTTTTTGGAAAAAAAATCGAGATCTCGACATTAATCTCGATTTAGATATCGAGATCTCGATATGAAAATCGAGATCAATGTCGAGATCCCGCCAAAATAAAATTCCGATTTTTAAAAATTGATGACGAGATCTCGACTAGGGATGTCGAGATCTCGATATCGATATCGAGATCTCGACATCCCTAGTCGAGATCTCGTCATCTCCCTCCTAGGGCGCGCAGTCTGTTCGTATTTTTACAGTTCTACAGCAAAAATCCATTCCTAAAGTATTTCTAGTCATGTTAAAGCATATAAATCGACGAAATATGAATTTAATCAACTTCATACACATAATAAAACATGTATTCGACGAAAAATTGCGAAAAATCAAAGAAAAATTCAAGGTAAAAATCGCGCTAAAAAACGAGCCAAAAATCGCGAAATAATGGGATTTAACTTACTTGGTTCGGGTTTTCTTCTTCTCCAGACATCACGTAGACGTAATGTGGATTTTTTTCCGGGTTGAGCGTGCGAAATCCGGCGATTTGAAGCTTTGAATCGGAAAAAATGGCGTGCGTCGGTGGTGGCTGTTCGAAGGGATGAGAGAGAGAAAGGGGGGAGTGGGGTAGGTGGTGGGGTAGTTGGTGGGGTAATGGATAATAAATCCAAAAATAATTAATGCTACAAGATTTTAAAATTCAATTTCTCTCTCCAATCATTGGCAAAGTGGCTAAAAAACATGTATTTTTATACATGTGGCTAGATAACTTAACAAATTATCAAAAGTGGCTAGATAAATTTTGACCTCTATATATTTTTCTCGAAAATAATTAATGAAAAAGGACGCAAGTATGCCTAACACAGTTGGAAATGGAATGTTTATCCCGAGGCGACTGACGCGTCAAAGATTATCCACAATCTCCAAATATTCTTCTACTCATTAACTTTTCTTTAAAAAAAATATATATATATATATATATCCAAATACTCCCTTCGTTCCATGTAATTAATACCATTTATTTTTGACACGATAAGTGTAGTAAAATTAATATTCTATTGATAAGTGTAAAGTTTGCCATTTTAGAAAATGGGACGGACCAAAAAGGCAAATGAGACTAATTTCGTGGGACGGAGGAAATAATACTTAACTTTGAATAGGGTAAATCAATTCCGATAATATTTTAATATTTGAGAAATTAAAAAAAAAAATCTCAACCTTTTAATACATTATAATCTTATCAAAATATTTACTCTTATTAGTTTAAATACCCCAAATAATTGATGACATTAAAAATACAAGCCATACATTAAAATTAACTGGTTTTTGACCATAATTTGTGCTGTTTATAACATACCATTCAACATATTTTCAATCTCATAAATCAGCTAAAATATTTTTAACTAATAAAAATAAACATTAAGATATTATAAAATATTGAGATAAATCATATCTTAAGTTTGAATTCTTAATATTTTTATTTAGAATGCAATCGTTGGTTTACGATTGCGTAATTATTATTGACAAGATAAATAGAAAAAATCCGGAAAAAAATAATAATTGAGCATATATAAAAATGAATAGAACGTATATCGATAAACAAAATTGGGACATGTACATATACATGTATGTTTTAGCGCAATTAGTTCTATTTCTCTTATCTAGGAAGTCTATTTCTCTATCTTCATGAACAAAATCAAGCATAATATCAGTCCCTCGAGTTCTGCATCAGCTCAAACCACTGCAAGAATGAATGAGAGAGAGAGAGAGAGATTATAAAAGATTGAAGTGAATGTCCAAACACAATGATGCAATAATAACTTATGAAAACAGAAACATACTTGTCTCAATAGATCTGCCAGCATCCGGGGAAGTGCTTCAATGTTCTTGAGAACCATGTAGTATGGGAATGGGAAGGTGTCAATGTATTTGGAGAACTTGAAGTCTGTTCCCTCAACCGTGGCTTCCTGCAGTATTTTGATGAACCAGATTTATATACTTGTCTAAAAAAAAACAAAAAAAAAAGAGGGATTGATAAATGAAAGTTGAGAATATTACAGTCATATCCATGATCGTGTTGGTCGGGTCCAGAACCAGGAATGCAACCATGCGTTTGGTGCTCAAGATATCTCTCACACGCCGTTTCAGTTTTTCCTGATTCAGGAAATATATTTATGCGTTAGGAGAATGGTGGCGACCAGAAAAAGGTGACACCCAAGGAGATGAAATACCTTCTCGGTGAACCGGCCGTCTGCGATGATCAGTACGAGCTGCTCGAGAGGATTGTGCCCGGATGGTAGTCGCGCCTGCATGACTGCAGAGTCCAGCATGTTGTTCAAATACATCATTAGATCAACCATCGGAATGTCGACTATTGTGTTCTCCTGCTTAAAGGTGAAGCTTGAGATCATCTGCAGCAAATAGAAAAGCCAAAACCAACAAGAGATGTGTTAGGGTTGAGCATAATAGTGGAGAAAAATGAATCATGATTTTCAAGGAAGGCCATGTATAAAAAGATGGTACCTTAATTCCTGCCTCAGGAGTGAAGGGTTGGTCGAAATCATGAAGTAATCTGATGTTGCCCTGCTTCCCAAAACTCGCAACGGCCAAATTCCCAACTTCCAGTTGGGACATTGCACGGCAGACTGTCACGAGTGCTTCCATAGCAAAGCTTCCACAATGGCCTTCCGACATACTGCTAGAATCATCCACTGCAATTACGACTTGGTAATCACGCTTGCTCGGTTTGGTACGCCTTAGCCATATCTTGTCTTTCCGATAATGGCTGGCAACATATGGGATCACCTGTGTACAAGAGAAGTATGAACAATAACTATTCTTTTCAACCATACGTAGATTAATGGAAAATGAAGATGACATGGCGGCATACCTTCTTCATATTAATCCTTTTACCAGTCTTGTAATCGCCTTGGAGTTTGCTAGCTAAAGTAGGCTCCATGACCAGACGCAATTGTTCAGCTAGCTCTTGCGACAGTCTCGTTGTTAGAGATTCGTATCTTCTCCAAAGAGCAGCAGCATCGTCCCTTGTATCAGCGGACGGCTCAAACTTATGACATTTACCCAGGTCGTCATCATTCATTGATGATGTGCTAATCTGATTTATGTCTTCATTCAGGAACGACTTCTTTACAGATACCAGACTCTCCGATAAGGTAGTTACATCTTGAACGTAATCATCGTCAATCTCCATAGATTCTCCATTCTCCAGTTCCATATCTGATATTCCTTCCGGCTTGCTAACATTTTTTGCAGGGTTAAGAGCAGAATTTACAATTGGATTCGTATCAGAAGTTCTCTTTTCAATCTCAACTTCAGCAGCTGGATCCTTCGTATCAGCGCTTTCTACATCCATTTCTGTCTCATTTTGGGTTATATCACCCTTAACTTGCTCGGCTGTTGCAGGTCCAAGTGCTTGAGCTGTACCCTCCTTGAACTCAGCGGTGTAGCCATACTCATTTGCATCTTCCACCATATCATCTGAATTGTCTACTTGGTCCTGAAGGTCAACAGTAACCTTGACTCTCTCTTTCCACTCATCAAGAGCATCACCGATGCTCCGAAAAGGGTTTGGTTGAGTTTTCTGAATACGAGACTGAGCCTCAGTTAATGCAGTTTGTGATTGGTCATTGCTCAATTGTTCACCATTTGTAGAGTCGGGAATCCTGACTTCAAGCTCAGAGGCATTATCATTAGGCTGTCCATTTGTTGGAGCAAGGTTGTTCTTCAGTTTGCTGGAATCGAAAGATTTCTCGTCTGGTGCAGAGTCACCAAGATCAGCTGTAGCAACAAAATCTTCCACAAATTGTCCAGCAGATTGATTAGCATTGTCATCAGGAGCAGATTGCATCTTAACATCCGTTTCCATATCGTTCTCAGGGACACTCTCTTCGGCGTTTGTTGGTTCACCATTTTCTACAGCATTTTCAGTGTCTGCCTCTTCCAGTAATTCCTCAACCTTCTCATTCTTCACATCAGAATCATTCAGATCATCTGTTTCACCATCCTCCATTGGCTCAGTATTGTCCTCCATTTCATCCATGTGAGTTTCATCCTCCGGTGTCTGATCTTGGACATCGGGATTCACCCCAGAAGGATCAGTATATGCATCATCCTTGTCTACCTTCATATCCTCTTCACCATCAAATCCTTCTTCATTTGTCTCTTCCTCGTTATGTTCACCAGCTTCTTTTGCATCAAGATCATCAGCATCTTCCTTGGTAGTAGCTTCAGAATCAACCTTGGCCCGAAGCTCTTCATCTTGTGAAGCTTGATCTTTGACCGATGGACCCTCTTCATACTTCTCATTTGCACTGCGATCCTCCTCATCGTTTGTGTCACCAAGTTTCTCATCAACTACATCACTCTTATCGCCTACTTCTCCCATGGCAGACTCGATATGCTCATCCTCCTGGTTATCATCATTTTCATCATCTTCTGAATCCTCGCTTACACTGAATGTCTCACCATCAAAATCCTGTTCCATCTCTATTCCTTTCTCATTTTGACTCGGCATATCAGATTTCTCATTACGCTCTTCATTAGGCTTCAGAAAACACAAAAACAATTTGAATATTGTATAGTGAAAATGAATACTTCTGAAAGATCAGTGTCTATATATGTATACCTTATCAGAAGCACCCAGGAGCTGATCTTCATCTTCTATTTGCTCACTTACATCATTCACTCCTGTACCCTCACTCATACCAGTTCCACTTGCTTCTTCAGTCGCCTCGCTCGCTCCATCATTTTCCTGCTCCTCAGCAGTACCAAAACCTTTGGAGAACAATGAAGCAAGAACATTGACAAGTCCGTAGGTCATTTTGGATACCTAAATGCAACAGCAGCAACAAAGATCAGAAATCTCTCTATAATTTATTCTTCATTAATTTTCTTAAATACTTTCCAGCAATTGGGAAGAAAGAAAACATAATCTGGTGATATAAACTTACCATCGTATGCATGACTAAAAAATCCTGCATAAGTCTATCACCAAATGCTAGCATGAAATCCAAAAGAGCATGCAGTTGTCTCAACTTTGCGTAAAAAGAACTCATACAAGGATCTTTTTCTCCGGGATAGCTGAGAAGTTCTCCCTAAGGGGATGCAGGAAAAATATACATTATAAGCAGGTAGAACAACTACACAAAATGGAAAATTTTAAGAATTCAATATATGAGTGAACTTACAGCGCACTGAATGGTTCTGGATAAATTCTCATATATGAGATCTAATTGTAGATGTTCTATATCTTTATTAAACATAATCTTCCACTCCATCATATTCGTTGGTGATTCTCCAGTTAAAGCGGAATCATAAATTGGAGACCCAGAGTTCTGAAGTACACTTAGGATGTGCTTATATGTTTGTGAGAAAGCATCATCAAAATTAGATTCAAGTTCATTTATATCTTTTCCACCATGAACATCTATATTGTCTGATAAATTTCTTGCTTGAGAAGATATATAGAACTCCTCAGCATGACGAGCCTGCAAAACAATACAGCAGCTCAAATTGGGCCTTTATTGTTCGTTCAGTGGTGAGCATTTTATAACTTAATACTAGAAGAATAAAATCTATATGTACCTTTTTAAATAGATCTTGAAAATGCTCAAGAAGGATTTTAATAGAGCCATCCCCATTGAAAGCAGAGAGATTCTTCTCAAAAGTTTTAATCAGCTCGAAGTTAAGATTCACCTGCTCTTCCATTTCTCCTGTAACACCATAGGGATGCAAAGCAATATCTCCCAAACTGATATCTTCACAACTTCCAAGAAGATGTTGATCCAGCTTATTCTGTTGGTATTGTAAGAGTGGTAATATAGAATAGTATAGAAACCACGTGCCATAGTGACTGAAAATTGACTGATTATAAGTACCTTAGATTTCTGAAAATCGGGTAGGACTTTTTTAATGAATACTCGGATCTTTTCTGCTTCATCTTTGACAAGAGAACAAGTATCCATGTGATTGTTAACAACTGTCTGTAGCAACAAATGTTCTTCATATAGCAGTGTGCAGATACCATCAAAGAGTTGCTGCAAATTTGGTAAAATGTTATGTCAGAGCAAATTCTATAAGGTTAAAATCTAGAAGCAGATTTTTCAAGATACCTTTTGTAACCACATGCATTTGAAAGTAGCACCCTGGTTCTTGCTAAACACGCTAACTGTCTCTGTAGCTGAGGCAGTGGAGCTTGAGAATAAGTTTTCTAAAGGCCATAAGCATCGTCTCAAGCTCTTAAGTTTGCGAGCAAAATTATAGGCAACAACTCTTTGTTCTTGTTGTATCCCAATTAGATGATCAACATAAGAACCTGACCTCTCGACCTACATTAGAGAGAAAATATGTTGCGTTAAATCATTATTTTTAATCTCGAGTAACTTGAACTAATTTTATGAAACAAAATTATCTCAAGAAATATAATTGACAAGAGTTATCAAAGACAAGATCCAGAAAACTATAGAGCATTCCCAAACATACCTCTATTAATTGAAGATGTTTATGAAAATTCAAACATATTTTATCCAAAATCTTGAATGATGCAATATTCTTGAAATAGAACTTATTTGCCATTCTCCATATGATTTCATCCGATGGGCGATGAAGGTGACTGAGATTAACATTGACACCCTTAGCAAAATCATCACTTTCTGTCAGAAGCAAATGATGAACTTCATAGGATGGCTGAAGAAGCCAAGAATTTGATTTGTCGCATCGACCCTGCATGAAAGTGCACATTGTTAACAAATAAGCGGAGCTCAATTGCAGCAGTATAGAACCATTCTGACTCGACGTGATTTTGACTACATTACTCAAGGGTAACTACAACAGGAAGTAAGCCTAGAGTTCAAAAAAAGGAAATATTCAACAAATTGGGTACACAGCAAAGGAGGGATAAACATTTCTCTGGGAAAAAATCACAGGAGAAATGAAACATTAAAATTTCAACTTCAAAACAATGACGATCTTCAATAAGTTTAAAAAGATATAAACTCAGAAGTGACAGGTAAAAATTAAAATAACAATAAAAAAATCAAAATACCTCCATAAATGTTCGATGCTTGGACAGGCCACAACTTTGAAGGAGGTTTAGAAGTTCAGCGAATGCCCTCCTTTTTCCAGGTTTCTTCCCTTTATCTTCCCAAAGTTCACCACAATGGATAATTGTGGCGCATAAACTCTCAATTGTATGCCACAACTGTTCCTTCGCCTCAGAGTAAAAGCAAGTAGATTGTGATTGTCTACCATCCATGATGGCTGTTGCAATCGCTGTATGATTTAGGATACCATATAATTAAGAATAATTGGACAGACTAATTAACAAGGTCAAAGCTAACTCGGGTGACTAACCTCCCACTCTCTCAAGACTCTTCCACCAATCAGTAAACCATTTGGAACTGTAAAAAAAATATGTTTAATGTAATGATGAAAAAGATTAAGAAATTGAAACTATGAAACATAAAGATACCTGTCCTCAGCTCTAGATTCAGCCTCATTACATACAGCATCAAGGATAGTCTTGACGACCTCATATTGGTCAAGCATGAGCTTTTGGCCATGAATAAGATAGGTGTTGACCTCACTTCGTGAGGTTTCTGGACCAAGGAACTCCATGAGAGGTTGTTGGAGTAGATCCTATGAAGGAAAGAGGTATCATATATTAGTAATGAGCTGAGCTAATGCAAAACAAGCACAAAAAACAAGCATGGAAAAATAGGCCCACGAATAAAGCTTTCAGCTCCCGTGATATAATGAAGTGCAAGGAAGAATCCATCACATGCAACCCAATTATCATAATTGTTTCAATTCATTATGAACCTCAAATGTGTTTCTCCTTTAAACAAAGGCATAAGTAACAAGGATAGATCAGAAATATGCAATCATAACTAACAAGATAATCCAGCCACACAACAATAACGGTTACACATCCTCGAACTCACAATAATCAAAAAAACTAAAAAGGAAAAGTGAAACTCCATAAACTCTAACAATTTATGTAAATAACTGATACATCACTAGAATTATCTGCTCACTAGATCACTGAACAAACTTAGATGGAAAAAGAAAAATTTTAGAATTTTCGGTAGAATAGTAATGTACATGTTTCTACTTCTCACGATATTATAAGAGTTAAGGGTAGTAACAGTTCTCTCTACTTCTCAAGGAACAATAAGAGACCACAGCCTAGACAAAAAACCAGCTGAGAAATTGCCAAATATGGTAATTCTTCTCACTATCCAAATATGCTTTAGAAACCTCCTATAATTAAAGTAAAGAACAAAAGAAAGAGGACAATATATATATATAAAATGCTATCAGTATATCCTTTTATTTCTGGGACACATGAGGAAGTAACATAGGTGATAGGGCATGCACTGGTTTTGGCCAATCCTTAAGAAATCAGTAGCATGTGATCATGGAAAGAAAGAGAAGTTGTACCGTGAACTTCTTTACTATCTTTCGTAGTTTCAGTCTTGTTCGTTTGAAGCTCTCAATGGCCAAATGATTTTCAACACGATCCCAACGGCATAACTTCAAAAGCTCATTCAACTCTTTTTCAATATGTTTTCGATTTTCTCTAATACTTTCCAGAACCCTTCAAGGAAAACAATAGAGAAATTTTAAATACAAAAATTTAGAATGGAATTATCAAAACAGCAGGATTCAGGGATAAGATAAACTTACTGGGGCAATAACTGCACATAAAAGCCAAATGTATTGTAGAGTATTTTCACATTCTCCTCTTGGAAACGACTGCAAGGTTAACATTACATAAGCACCTTTAAGTACAATCTTCGTTTGGTAATAGAATGATCTCCACAAAACTACTCAAGCAGATGATTTATGTAGACGTATCATGGTTTCAGGTTGACTTATTAACAAAGCAATTGCTATCCGAAAGACTTCTTAATCACATTATTAATAGAAATTTCTTAGCCAAACTGCCAAAGTAAATACCTTGTACAAGATTTCAAATTCAAATCGTTGCTGATCTGTCCGTGGAATGAAAGAAGCAACTGAAGTTGCTTTTTAAATTCTCCAATGGTGGATGTCTTGAAGAATTCTTCCAGGCTATATCAAATTTTGATTCAGATACGGGCTCAATAAATGAAGACAAAATCTTGCATCATTTAAAGTGAAAGGCAAAGATGTTATATTCACCTTTCAACAATTGAGCTCTTGTATTGATCAACATCCTCATCATGACCACGAAGGAAAACAGAATACAATGGAAACCATAGCTGCAGGAAAATAACAAAAACAAAATTTTAATGACTTGCCAAACATGGACATTAGCAAATTGAATGACAATTAACCCCATGTCGAAAATCAATTGTACAATTAACAGATCTCACTGAGTCAAGTATGTATGATATTGATTATACCTTCAGATGAAGAGTCTGGAAGCAAACTAATAGCCAAATATAGTCGACAACAAAAATGCTGTCTCAGATACAGATTATATGCAACATTGCCTTTAATTTTGCATAAACAACAAAGTACAGCAATTGATTATAGGAGCATAAAAACTCACTTTTCCAGCATTTTTCTCAAAATGAGACTGAACTTCATCGAGCAATGAAGGCCAAGATTCAAACTCCAACTTATGCCATGAGGACACCAGAGCAAATATTGGCTCCAATTGATCTACAAGGACAAGACATTGCAGTGGTTATGTATTACATCAGAAGGCAAATAAAGGACAAAAGTGTATCTTGCATAGTCATGTACAACAATGAAAAACACAGAAAATTGGCTCACCAGAAAGTGGGAACTTGGCAACAGTTTCTTGCACATTTCGAATCCTGTTAATCAGAAACTCCAATGCAGAGAGAACCTAAAACCAAGAAAAAAAATGCACAAATATATTTAGGTCTTGCAGCGTGAATCTTGAACAGTAAAGAGCATTAACCATACAAGAAATCTTGATTCTTATAATCTATGTTTGTTTTCCTAGTCTTAACATAACTAGTAGATGAAGAGAAGGATAGACAACATAAAACAAAAGTATTAGTAAGATGGAAAAAAAATCTTTTATTAAACTGAGTTTCCAATGTAAGGATGACTATGGCAGGTTACATCTCCATGTTTTAAAGATTCATTTCAGAATACTATAGATTCTAATGTAATAATTTCAACAGGTTACTCAAATAACAATTGCAAGTACAATACACTACCTTGGCGAGAGGTGTGTCAAGTGGTAGAGCTAGGAGCATGTCAACAACTTCTAGAATTTTCTGGAGAGCAAGATGATGAGAAGTATGTTCATCCCATTCTTTCAAGAGGAAACAAATTCTCTCTTTAAGAAGAGTAACTGGTTCCACCAATTTGGCCATCATGGGTGAATTTGAATCCTATTAGGAACAAAATAAAAGGTAATGTAAGCAAGCTGAAAGATAAGATACTATAGAATAAAAAAAATTACAAAATGGAGAAAAACATGCCTTATAGAAATTGTATGCACAAGTTGATTTGTGAAGAATGAACTTGTCATCATGCTCCAAACATAGGCGGAGCAAGTGTTCAGGTGCAATCTTCGCATCAAAACTTGATGTAAATAAACCTTTGAGATCTGCAGAAGTAGCTATTAGAAATTGAGACAGAAAAAGATGAATTTCCAGTGAGATTATGTAGAAATCAATCACCTTGTGTCATTTTCATCCCCAGCATATAAGAGTTACGAAAGGCAGACAACCTATCTTCATCAGAAACTTGAATACGGCAAGGCTGGAGGAGTTCATTTGACATAGAAATTAGTACAAGAGAAATTCAAGTACTAGATGCTCAATGCTTCAATTTAAAATTTACCAACTATCATAGAAATTAAAAAAAAAAAGCCTAGATGTAATAAAATGCAATATTTTTATTGTTTCATGGTGGGAATAAACACAAGCAAGTAGATATGTAGTTGCAGCAACAAACAGTAAACCATGACCTGAATCAATTAGACTATAGAAGCACACATGGAAATATCCAGCACAATCCTATCTTATAGTAACTATTAATATCCTAACAGTAGACCTATGTTGAAGGGTCATCCGTCATCAATCCTCCCAAGAGACACCAAGTCTGGTCTCTTGGAGGTTCAATGTTTACGGATCCTCCAAAGAGTCACCAATGTTATTTAGGAACAGTTTTCCCATATAGGTTATGTAAACCTTTTGAACCATAGGAAATGATAATGCAGCTAGAATGACTCTTAGTATAGCTAATATTGCATCATTCTTAATCATTGCTTTACTTGGGATTCCTCATTTCAACTTTACATTAATTATTCTTAAAAATAAGTGTTTTCTACAAGAAATGTACTTATTCAATTTACTTAGGTTCAGAGCAAGTAAGAAACCGAGAATGTGAATGAGTTGACAAATTTAAGATGAGGTTTGAAAATGAAACAATCATTTTACGTAATATATTGGACTTTGAGACAATTATGCCAAGATTAAGATGCCAAATATAAACCTCATTTAGCCTCAGCATTCTATCATACCAATTTGAAACACTACATATAGATTTATTATAATGTTAATGATGAAAATAAAGGACATGCTCACATAATCAGCTAAACTTACGGGGAATGTTTCAAGAGTTCCACAATGGCATCAAATATAGATGTGATCATCCCATAAAAAAACTTCGGAATTAATTAGCACAATAATTACCAATTGCTCCAGCAATTAAATTCTGTGGGAACATTTGATCATATTCAGGTAAAAGATACAAAAAGAGCTGAGAACTTACTCTTTGAACAAGGTCAACAGAACCAAATAACAGATTGTGAATGTTGACAATGCCATCCAAATCGGATTCCTGAGCATTCCAATCTTGCTCCAGAAAATCATCTTCTAAATTGACCCGAATCTGCAAGAGTAAAAAAGTTAACTTGGCATGAAAATGTATGGCCATTGGCATGTAGCCTCATTTTCTATGAATGCCAGGATATCATTACCTTGTCATCAAGTTCATCAGAGAGAAGTTCCTGCCATTCAGAGAAGCTTTCATTTGCAAGCAGATAAGCACAGTTAGACACATCAATCTCAATGATACTCTCCATCTTAAAAGCTCTGGCTCTGAACTTGAACTGCTGAGCACTATCCCCATCAGAGATCTTTACCCGATGCTTCATCCAAAGACTAGAAATTTTATGGAAGACCTCATGCAAAAGCTGACAAAAAACGCATGGCACAATTTCAGACATTGCAGAGGGAACAGAATGATGGCAACTTCAGCGCTCTAAAATAGTAAAACAATGGGTAATAACTCCACCTTATAGGAATTGGCTCCAAGGAAACGGGCATCAGCAACAGAATCTTTAGTTTGAGCAAGAACATTGTGGTAAACAGAAATCATAAATGGCAAAGTTGATTCCAGCTGCAAGGGTTGAGATGTGTTGAACATAGAAAAGCACAAGAAAGAGTAAACTAAATGAAAATTATCAAGTATTGATATTTCTCGAATGATGAACGAAAAGAACACAAAATATGTTTCAAAAATGAAATAACGAACCTTTAATACAGTGTCATCCATTGAGCCAACAATGCTCTCTAGTAAATCCATATCTTTTTCTTCAATAATTGTTGGCAATCTAATATCACATCTAGAAAGTAGTGCTGTCCTTTCCACATTGACAGAATTTTCAGATGCACGAGCTCTTGGGAATCTCACAAACTTATAAATTGTTCTCTGTCAAAAATGCATCGCAAGTCAAAAACTAGAATTAGAATATATATATATATATAGATTATGATTACCAAGTTGCTTGAATACCAATATAATATTCAAGCAATGTGGTAAACATAATCAAGCTTTTCTCATTTTCTCACGGTGGACTATTTCTAACCAGAATTGCTCCCTATATGTGTGTGTGTGTGTGTATAATTTCAGATGAAAATGGATCTTCTGCATACCAGGACAGACTCCATATTCTGATCCCCATGATGCAAATATCTTTTATTGGGTACACCAGATAAAATTAATGCCAATCCTAATTTTATTTCATATATGGCAACTTGAATAGGTTCAATAATATCAGTGTATTCTGTGTATTCTTTTGACAATCGATCAATGAAACGCGAAGTCATTTCCTGAAAATGAGAAGAATAAGAATGGGATGTTAGACCTAGACCAAAAAAATTCACATACATGATGGCCACAAAATATAATGCAGTAGTTGATAATTAGGTCACGGGGTAGGCAATGTGTCATAATGTTCTCCATTGCGATACTGGATGTCAACAGTACCTGCCAATTGCGCATCTGGTAATTGGCCTCTTCGACTGTCAAGCTTTTGACAATCTTGATCCATTCAACAATAGTAGTAACCAACTCAAGAAACTCATTGCACAGATACTTCAACTCCTTAAATTTTCCAGGATTTGGGCGGAAGACCATCTGCTTTAGAGGAAGATATTATAGGTAAGATAAGAATTCATTTCCGAATACCGAAGATGCAATCATATTCCAAAACAATCTAAGATTTCAGCATGGTTTATGTGAGGCATTTTTGAATGCCTCTACTTCTAAAAGCACTGCTTTCAGAAATAGAGGCATTGAAAGCTGATACATGTCAAGAAAGGTGAAGATGAAAAATGGAGTCAAAGTAGTTCCCACAAATATAATAAAGCATTGCTCAGTGTGCCTGTGTCTGAACATATATCCATGCATTAGGTTGTAGAGATCTTTCTGTCATAAAATCAACAAGTAAGAGGACTAATGTATTTGACTAAGATCCTGGGTCCATAGCAACAGGAATTAAACAGCATGTTCGGGAACAACCTAGTTTTTCTACCTCTTTCCATACATTTGTGAACAACTTTGTCTTTCCCACAACTACCATGCAAAAGAAAGAACTAAAAGATCAATCAATGCTTCTGCCGAAGCTAAAATTTTCAATCTGAAAAACTTATGAAGCAAGAATTTTCAAAATTAAGGAAATAGGAGAGGACCTTTCTTTGAAGCCTTCTCCTTTCAAAATTGAGTTTATCCAGCATATTGATTCTGTCGCTATCAGCTTCTCTCTGATGTGTACTTCCAGATAAAAAGGTACATTCTTGCCTAACCTGTAAATAAAATAATCCATCAGCACCAGATCATGTGGAGCCAACAGTACAATTCTCCTTCAAATCCACGTGAAATACAAAATAAGACATTATTCACAATGCAGAATGAACATGGAAAAAATGCTAGAAGAAAAAGTACAACTTTATATACTCCCTCCGTCCCATTTTAAAGTCTTGTTTTCCATTTTCGTACGTCCCAATTTAATAGTCTTGTTTCTTAAAATGGTTACTTTTTCACACTCAACAATAAAAAATTAATTCCACTCAACTCATTCTACACTCATATGCCTTGGTTATTGTGCCAAAACCAAACCAAACTATTAATCAAGGACGGAGGGAGTATTTATCAATCTGCAAATAATTACAACGCATGCGATCAATTGAAGTTAAGCATGGCTTAAGAAGGCCCTCCTCAGCCTTGTATATCAAGAAAAAGCTACTGAAGTTAAGCCCATAGCCACTTCTGTAAATGTTGTCAAACTAACTATGGTAGCATATTAGATAAGCAAGGCATTCCACATATTTACACACTTAAGAATACACCCAGTAAAATATGCCTATTCAAAAAAATAACAATCATAATAAATAAGAAATCTGAATAAGAGGTAAACATGGAAGGACATCCAAAACTAAAATATATAGAAGCACCTGAATCTCAATCCGAAGGCAATCTATCTTCTTTGTTAACTCTGAATACTTGATGGAGTACTTTAAAGTAGGATCAAAGTCAGCGCAGCGGACCAAAAGATTATAACGAAGGCCCCCAATTCGTAACAAAGAGCATCCTACATGCTGGATATCTGCAGAGTTTTAATTGGGAATATGTTATGAAACTAAATAAAAAAATAGAAAGGAAGGTACACCAGAACTAAAACTGAAACATAAACACAAGATACAACTGGCACTAACCATTAGATGGGTCCCGATGGTAGAGCTCATCAAGAAGTGGCTCAATATAGGAATTGATCAAAGAAGTGAATACCCGATGGTTTGACGACCCCAAATGCGAGACCAATGCTTTCATATTTTCCAGCTGTAATATTGTGAATAATGATTAAAGGGCATAGCTAGGTTAGAGACCTTAGAGAAGTTCAGAGAAAATATAAATACAAGAAATATGATAATAAGCAGTTTCATGGGTTAAATGAGCAGAATGATGTCACAGAAGCAGTCTAAGATAGTCACAACAGAATGCATACTAAAAAAAAAAAACTACACAAAATTATAAAGGATAAAATGAGAACAAGCAAAGGTATGCACCCGGTTACTTGGTTCCTGAATAGAAAGAAAAGCAGCTTTGATGCAAGCATATCTTGAATCCTTAAAAGATTTTTTGTGCGCACAAATTATCTGCAAGAGCAAGTATGGGAAGAAAATGTCAAACTTAGAACGTGCAAGGGTTTAGGTTAACATTTTTCAAACCAACGGTGAATACCTGCTGGAAGAGAGACCGCGCAGCAGAGAGAAGCATACCACCTGAATTAATTATGTTAGCAGAGCTCTGCCAAACACTGCGACAAGCAGCTCTAAGCTTGAAGTTATGGAGGTGGTAGTCTCTAATGGGATCTGCAGTTTTCCTGATTTGATAAGACATTTATGGGTGAGAAATGTATTAGTTGATAAAAGCAGTGTGAGTGTTGATGAATCAGTGACAGAAACAAATGCCAGGATCTGGAAATCTGAAGAACCTAAGTGTACATATGATTGAAGACAAAACTTGAGAGCAAATGAATCATATCCTTATCAAAGAGCAAAACTTACAGAAGCTGGTCAACTACTGCCGATTTAAGGGGGCAAAAAAGCTTGTGAGGTAGCAGAAGACCAAAGCCTTCATTGTCAGGAAGGACCTGCAAGATGAGCGAATACAAGGATCAATTTATATAAATAATACATTCAAGATGAGTAGAAATATCAAGAGTTGAGCAGCATATAAGAACCTCGGAAAGAAGAGGGCAGACTTCCCAAAGGCTTGCATGCCATCTAAACCACATCTCCAGAACAAAACTAGAAATTTTTTCATTTGCTGCAAGAAAAGAGAAGACACATCAATTATGAGAAGGAAAAATACACCAATTACAAATTTATAGAACTACAATGACCTCCTTGAACTGATTCCCAGGCATCCATGGTCCATATAATTTTTTGGTGAGGCAGGAAATCCGTCAGAGGCCTTGACGAATATATTAAAGAGAACTTCAAAGATGATCTCAATTGCCCAGACAAATCAAACAAAGCCTGTCATAAATGACAAAGTAAAATATGCGAAGAGAAATCACCATTATTTTGAAAGAATTGATGCAACATTTAAGGATTAAAGTAGAGCTCATACGTGGTATTGTTCTTCCACGCTAGCTGCAGTGCTCTTTGTTAAGTGCTGCAGTAGCTCCAAATCAAGGGAAATACTTGTCTCATCAACAATAGGTTGTGTCTTTATCCAACAATTTAAGCCACCTCCATGCAGTATATCAGGTGTAAAGATGCAACAAGCAGAACGGAGGGCTGGCAAAAGTTTATGAGTTTCCAACTTCACATTTAACTTCTGCTTTTCAAAATTCAACCTTTCCAAAAGCATCTGAGGGAAGAGAACATTCTCCAGAGTGATATCAAACACTTTCATCTAGGCAGCAAAGAAGAGAATCATGAACATACCTGATGCATTTCTTCTAACTGGCGTGTAGTTTCAGAAAGATCGGCATCTTCGTTGTTGAAAAAATATGTTGACATGCAAACTCCTTCAAATAATCCAAAAGTCCAATCCAAAGTGAGTGTTAACAAAAATACTAGCTTGAATGGTCGAAGGAAATGCTTCAAGGAGGCAATGGAGGAAAACTAGGACTTAATTTTAGACAGAGGTTTCAAGATTCCCGATGTTAACAGAAACAAAATTAAAACACAACAATAATAGTATAATACTCCAAGAAAACTCCCAAAGGTAACTATTGGAGATGTCAATCTAGCCCGAAACCTACAGGTTTGTCCCAAGCCAAAATGAAGGTTAGGTTAAAATATCTTGGTACGAAAAATACTTAACCCGTATGGTCCTAACCAAATAGCCCGAGAACCAATAGGGTTGAGCTTGAAGCCCAATGGCTTGACGCAATTGACCCAATTAATATTTTTATCCCAACTATATTATGAAAATCTACTTCTGAGATTATCATATTTCTTAATCAAGTTATATAGTTGTAACGTGTATTTAGTGCAAATAATTTTTAATGGATAGTTAAATTTTGAAATGTTATGAAATAATGACATACAAAATAAAATATTCTTATTATTCAAAATTTATAAATGCATACAGAATGTGGTTTTTTTAATTTTTTTTATAGGAGAGAATAAATGCATCATATATTATTTCACAGTTTACAATATTTGATGGTATAGGAAAACGTTGAAAATCATGAAATATTTTATATATACAATATAATTCGATGGCAGCTAAGAAATTTCAGCCAGAAATTGATCGGCCTAGACTGAATAACCAGAATTTGATTGACATAGCCTAAATAGCCTGCAAATCAACAGAGTTAACCGCAAAACTCGATGATCTGGCCCGATTGGCATCCCTAGTAACGTTTCTTATTCTACTACTTCAAGTTCTTCAGAATGAAGTTAGATAAAGAACATCACTGAAAACACAAGGAAACTGAACCTGGGAGCTAATTCTTATAGAAGGTCTGAATTTACGACTTGTCACTCAAATAAAAGTTAATCTTATATCAATTATCATCCCCATGCCAGATTAACATGTGCATTTCAGATTTCAGATTTAAGGGGAAAGAATTTCTGATGAAGTACATGGGGAACTGGCATGGAGGACTAGATGCTGGATTGGGCTATGTATGAAAGGAGAGATTAAATGTAAGTAAAAGTGACAGAAATCTATGTGTCTTTCCTGTCTTAACTGAACTCCGAAGTTTAAAATGGTAGCATTGCAGCTTAGTAGTATTCCTCCCCTTTGTAAGGGAAAAATCATAGAATTTAAGGAATTAAACAATATATAGGCATCTCAGGGTCATGCAGATGCACAGATGAATAAGAATCTCTACCTTGCATTGCAAGGATGCGAAGCTCTGCATCAGAAAACAATATTCCATCTACTGCGACTTCACTAAATTTATTCTCATCTGTGGAGATAAATTCAGACAGAGAGACATCAGTACAGACAAAACAAAAAAGATACTAAAAACTATGGCATCTAGAGCATTCAATTTATACTATAGCATATAATCAATATTCATGGCAAACATCAATGCCAAATACATGCAGAATTGATTGTTACCAGATATACATACCTAGTTTCATAAACTTGCTTATTCTTGGCCACGCCATTTCACAAAGGTTGGAAAACTGGCACAGTTTTTGGTGCAATTCAGCAGATGATGGTAAAATTGGATGCCCACCATGTTTCCAGAGCAAGGACTTGCTTAAATTCAAGCATAGTGATGAGATACCCTCCAGTTTTCCCAACTCAATCTATGTGATAAAGTTAACAAACAGTTGATACGGGTGGAATGGTAAATGGTTTTAAAAAAAATGACGATATAAAGTTCACACAAGAACTTGCCTTAAATAGTTTTGCCTCTGCAGGACAAACACCCTCCAGCTTCATTGCATCTTTCATTAACATCTGCCAAGAAATCACCCGGTGCTCAATCTGAGGTGAAATGATACTGTTCCAAAAGAGTATGTGGTGTTCAAGGAGATCAGTATACGACCTAAAAAGCACATCAAAAGAGGAGAACTTGACAAACAACTCAAGCAATTTCTCTTCCATTCGTCTCAAAGATGTAAAAATGGGTTGAGAAGGCTGAGTTTTGTGATGGTGACTGTACTCGGTCTCTTCTCTCCATTGTTGAAGGCTGTGTCTCAATAGGATAACACACTTGATCAAGTTTCGGAGGAGTATATGATGCTGGTTTGGGATGCCAAGAGAAGAGCACCCATCATAAGAATCAATTGGTAGCATGGTTAATGATGTTGACATGACATCCAATCCACTCAGAGACACAAGCTCCTGGCGCAATTGAAATATTCTTGTCCAAATAGAATGTTGAAATTCCTTTTTCAGTAAATCTGAAAACCAACTGAAAAATGATAAGGATGGCTGCAGCCTAGAACCAAACCACTCAAACCACCAAATATAGAGCAAATAGTCACTCTCGGTAGCTTGTTCGATTACCCAGTCAGCAGCAAAGTATAACTTCTTCTCAGCTAAAACCAATTCCAACTCAATGTCAGCACCATTATTTGCAATCATGCAATTTCCTTCCTTGGGAAACATAAATTTATACAATGACATAGCATCCATTAGGCGTATCATCTTTGAGCCACCTGTAGGAGGAGTTTCTCCCTTAGAAACTCTCTTGTTATCCACCACAGACGTGGAGAATGCATTTTCAATTCCTAATGATTCCAAATACATGACATTCTGTCTAACACAAGCTTCTCTCGAGTAAGACACGAAATCACTCAATTTCAAAGGGTTTGGCCAACCTCCAGGTAAGCATAGCAAGCAGTCTTCAGATGATGTGAAGTTGTATAGTTCAGGCATGGATAAAAAAGAAGCAGCTACTTTAGAAACAATGTCTTTTCCTTTTTCCTCACCAAAAGATGAAAGATATGTGTGCTCCCAGCTAATTTGGATGCTCCAAAAAGGTTGGTTTCCATTTGTGATAAGCCGCTGGAATAACTGGACCCAGCGTGACAGTTCCAGATATGTGATGCTTACATCACAGCGCGATCCTTCATGCTTGGCATACAAGTGAGCTTTGGCCATCATGTCAACCAACCTCCCCATAGGAATTCCAGAAAGGGCAATAAATCTCTTTATTTCTCGGAACTCCATTTCACTATGTGTTTCAGCACATATCTGATCCGGCAGCCTATAAGGCTGCATCAGATATATTTCTACACCTCTATTTCTCATGGCCCGTGATACTTCACCAAAGCTAGGGTTAACAGTTAGAAACATCCTAAATTTAGGATGAGGGTGAAGAACCACTGGTTTTCCTTCTACAGTTCCACATTCATTAATGGTAATAGATCCAAACTGCTCAACCAAAGAGTTAATCCTATCAAGAACCTGCAACCATGAAGAGCATAAAGATTGAAAAAACATTATGCAAGAACATGCAAAATAGAATACAGTTGACATACCGTTGGATTGCATAGGTTTGCATTTTCTAGAACAATCCATTCCCCATTTTCTATAGCCTTGATCAGTAATCCAGTAACCCATTCAAACTTCACAGACTTTTGACTTCTCTGATGGTCTTCCAACTTTCTAATCATGCTT
The DNA here is from genome assembly GCA_026898455.1 of Plectranthus barbatus. Taxonomy (NCBI): domain Eukaryota; kingdom Viridiplantae; phylum Streptophyta; class Magnoliopsida; order Lamiales; family Lamiaceae; genus Plectranthus; species Plectranthus barbatus. Next base: position 23,285 of record JAPKLW010001766.1, on the reverse strand, counting down.
ATGGTGATGTCCAGATCCTTTTTAGACCAAGAAAGAGTTGATGCTTGCGTGTCAAGATCAAGCTTCAGACATTCAATAATATCAATCAGTCGCGCGATATCATCCCTTGTTATTGAATTATCTATGAAGGCTGCTGAACTATTTATCTTTGATAAGAAGGCAAGCCACCGAGCACTAATATCCTTCCTTCGGATGAACGCCTCAGAGGAAGATTCCAATTGCATGTTGCAGTAGTCATTCACATAGCTTTCGACTCGAGCAACAACAAGATGATAGTGACGGGAGGCATTATATTGCTCAAAGGATCCAAGTATCTCAGATATATCACTTGCAGATGAAAGATTCAACTCATTGAGTACATTCCCAGTCAGCTCAGCAAGTAATCTTACCAGCGAAGTCTTGCCAAAAGCCGGAGGACCAACTAAAATGCTTAACCACTGATGCTTCACACAGCGTGTAATAGCTTCTAAGGAATGTCTTAATCCAGGCAAAATCTTAAGGTTGTTATTGAAAGTACTAGATGACTGAAACCGGTACCTTTCAATCGACACATCTCCAACAGTTAATGAATCAGGACTTAGTTGAACTTTAGGGTGCAAATTGATGTACGGCTTCAATCCAAATGTCTGTTCATACAACTTCATAACTTCTAGCCGATCAGCTGATGTGCGCATTCTTTGCAGGAAAATGGAGCTCAGGAAACTGTCAGATTTTGACTTTCCGGATGCATCTGAGAGATTTAATGAATATTGAGATGCAAGTCAAGAGCAAATAATAAATCCAAATGTATAAAAATAAGTAAAAACCTTGAATAATTTGGCAAGAACGGATCACATCTCGTAGATTAAACTCCCATGGAGAACCATCTTGACCAAATTTGTGATGTATCATGGTCTCTTGATATAACTTTTTATTAAACATAACCAACTTCAAAAGAAGAGACCTTTCTATGGATGGAAATAGCGAGCTACATATCGAAAGATAATCTTCATCAACCAGCTCATCAACATACACCTGAAACAACATTAAGTTAGTAAACATCGACCAAGAAGCATAAACCTAGTCTCACATCGCACTAACACAAATAATGAACTTGACATAGAGCATTATCAAGGGCTATTCTAATTATAAATGGAATTTCATTTAGACCTTTTCTGAAAATTTAGCATGTATAGGTAAAATTATGCTAGGATATATTGATTTTGCATGATTGTTGAGTTAAGAAGAAACCAAATGTGATATGAGATTGATTCAGAAAATTTAATGCATCATTTAAAACAAAAGAAACAAATTCCAAATGGGACAGAACTTTCTTAGTAGAAAAAGAGGTTTGGTGCGAAAAAGAGAGTACCTTAGTAAACCTATTGAGGAAAGATTTAGGAAGTCCTTTCCGGCCACCACCTTGATAGGATGGATTTTGACATGCAAAAACTCTGAAAGATGGTGGACACTTGAAAGAACGGCCCAACTCAGGAATAAAAACTTCACCCCGATGGTCCAAAATGGCATTCAAACCCTGATGTTAATTAGTTTAATCATCAATAATAATGGAAGAAAGCAGAACTTGTCAAGTGCATAAAATAGACAACTATCAGAATGGAGGATGCCCACCGCATTAAGAGCCAAGATTAATTTTCTTTAATAACACAGAATAAACTAAGAAATGTTATGGAAAACTAGCAACATTCAGAGTTCTGTTGCTTGGGAATCCAGGTCCATATTCAATACAAAAAATAATAATATTTAACCAGGGATAATCGAGGTTTGATAAAACAAGTTGAAGGAAGGGAAGGGTTAGCAATTGCCAACCACTACAATTTAATACCTCCAAAACAGATTGAGGCGCAAGATTAAGTTCATCCAGGAGGACCCATGAGCCATTCTTTAGAGCCTGACATAACAGTACATGAAATTTAAATACAGGTACTTTTTTAAAAAAAAATCACAATATACATTCCCTGCTGAAAAACAATGAATAGAGAGGTCATCCCACCTGAAGTAGGATACCATCAGACCAGGCAAACTGCATTTCTTCATCAGTTTCAACTGGCAAATCTGACCCCAATAAATCCATTATGTCAGTCTGCAGCAACACAATCCAGTTCAGATAAGTTGAACCTCAATGTGACCAGGTGAGATGGAGAAATATGCATTTGGACAAAAATTCTGCAAATCTGTACTAATGTAACAGCTTTTTCCATTATTTTAATAATAGTTGAGACCTGCTCCTACCTGCTCAGATAGATTAATTCGTACAACCGTGTGCCCAGAGAACTTGCCAAGTGCAGTAACTAAGCTTGTTTTCCCAACACCTGGACTTCCTTCCAAAAGGACTATGAAACATAAAAACCCCAAACATTAGAATCAAGGATAGGCATTGAATCAAATGGTGAAGGTCTGTTAGTGGATGCACATTAATTACCAAGTTACTTAAGACTACATACACAAACATATGAAACAAAATATACAAACACACACGACCACAAATATAATTTCAGACCATTACAGGAATAAGTGTATTGGGGAATTACCAGGCTTGTTGAGCTGCATAGCACGTAGCACTCTCAAAGTATTCCTGCGAGTTGTTGGGGCCAAAAATTCAAAATCATTTGAAGCAATGCAATCCGCACCTGAATGACATCCAACATATGCTTAATCATTCAACTACGCAAAATTACAAAAAATTATAAAGTACATCAAGTTCCATATTACTATCTGTAAAATACAATTGTTCAATGTCAAACTTAGTCAGATGCCGAGAAGTTTGAAAGTCTTTATGGAATACGACCCAAAAAGAAACGGTAGACCCTATTTCTATCGTAATTTTTAGATACATTATTTATAGCATGTTGTCTTTTCCAAGAATGCAATAAATTCACAGAGTACGACTAAAAGGATCTACCATACAGTATAAAACTTATATATGACATGAATCATCAGCTGATAGATGTCCATCAACAGCAGCCGACTTTACAGAAAACATAAATTTTAAGCAAAATCACTGGATAACAACTTCAAAATTCCACTCCAGAGAAAGGGCAGCAGAGTTTGAATTCAATCTGTTTTCCAATACACATTTAAAATCTTTCTCTGAATATTAAGGTTTAGCATGCCAACATTCCATCTTGTCTTAAAACCCAAAGAGACAAACAAGAAATATACCTTTCTCAATATAGAATGGATGGATTCCAAAGAGAGTGTCACACTCCATCTCCATGTTAACAGCAGCACTTTTAGGAGCTGAGTCCTTAGGATCAGCCCAACCATAAGACTCCAGCCCATCAAGACTCAAGGGATCAAACGTTGTCTTATTATCCTGCGTTAATGAAGCATGTGGTTCATTCAGTTCAGTGAATTAACCATGAAGTTTTAATCTAATATTCTAGAACTAATCATTAGAAAAAATGAAGTGAAACATCAACAAAAAAACAGCATACATCTTGCATCCATTTTAAGACTACTGAAAACTGGAAGAGTTTATACGAAGGAAAAAAAAAATGGTGCCTATCATAATGAGCAACAAGTCATCTTTGAAGACCTCATACCTTTCACTGGTTGAATGAACAATTGTCTAAGAAAGATGCTCAAAAGGTGAATTTTGACATAACAAAGTAACAGAAGCAAAATATAGGAATTATATCAGTTGTACATGACAGAAGATGGCAGTTTTTGCAATAACATTCACTGAAAAAATGTTTCAAGGAATATCTCATGGAAAATCATGATTTTACGAATCCATGCCAGCAACATTTTTTCTGACGATCAGTTAAATTACAGCAAAACGATGTAACCCAAACCTTCTTATGTATATGTAATTTCTTATGCCAAGAAACAAAAGATTAATTGGTCACATAAATAACTATCACCTTTAATTTCTCCAAAAGGAAAGAAAGACATTTCACCCTCATCACTACAGCTTCGTCTTTTGATATATTTGTGCCTGAAGAAGAGTCTGGAGATATGAAAAAGTTGGTGCAGAAGGAATCCTATGACCATTTTTTAGAAAATCAAGAATATACCCAAACTAAGTCCATCCAGCAAAACAAGGAACGCCCCGTGTACAAATGCAGATTCTACTGGTAAGCTTCTTGCAGACACATTGATAAAAGATACCCAAGACAACAGATCTCGCACTGTAAGAATTCTTCCTGTCTGCAAAAGGTTGAACCACTGCGAAGCAAAATAGATAACAAGTGCAATAAATATTAAAATGAAACAATAAGTCCCACAAGGAAACAAATTGCCAAACTTAAAAATATTTGACATAAAAGAGAGAGAGAGAGAGAGAGAAAAAGCTCATAAAATTGAAAATTAGATTAACGATAGCATTGGATTTTGGACACATGTTTTGAAAAACCCAGACATCTTTTCAATAGAAATATAATTATTTTTCATTAAGGCAAAATATACAAAGAATTCAGAGTAACAAAAAATAAAAAAATAAATCGGCATAATTATATATGAAACAGAAAAAATATAAATTGTATATAATATATATGTTTGTGTGTGTGTTGTATTCATATCAGAACTAAATACCTGAAAGAACTATTAACTTTTCAGTATGATATGTAAGATTTTTCATTATAAAGTGGGTGATATTTCATTATAGTACATTTTATAATGAAGTCCTATAATAAAGTATTATACTGCAGTATTATAATGAAGTACTATGATGAAATATCATACATGCTATAATGAAATATCACACATATCATAATGAAAAGCTTTGGGACTCATTTCATAGAATTTAAGAATCCAGATTGTTTACATTGTATGGGTGAATTGGAACTATAAATATTCTCATAACTGTATGATCTTTTCAAATGTAATTAAATACACAACATCTTAACATTTTATAGAGCTATCTGATATCCTTTTCTTAAACACATTACTTAAGTTATATAAAATACAAAAACTTTTAACTAGTTATATACAGAACATAGCAATTATATGGAATTAAATTACAGGAATTTCTTCTAAAATAATAGAATATGAACAGATTGAAACAGCAAAAGAAATTTGTACTATTTCTTTTAACCTTATGTCCAACCAACATAATGATATATATTTCTAGGGTTGAGACACATAATAATAAACACTTTCCTCATGATACATATTTAGGAAACTCTACAATAAACAATCAATAATCATACAATTATGGCATGGAATACATTAAAATAAAAATGAATATACATTACGATACAATTTAATAGTATCCAAAAGTTTTGAGTATATATAATACATATGAATATAAAAATAAGACATTAATGGTTTAAACAAATAAATTTTCCATGCAATAGAAAATAGATAAAAAGAGAATATATTAATTTGAGGTTTATTATCTTATATAACTGTTATGGATGGATCATAATATTCTTGTTCTTAAACATATTATTTTAGTAATTTCTGCAAGTTCAAAGAAATAAACACTACTTGTTCTTAAGAAAAAGAAGTAAGCACTACTTTATTTATTGAGAATTTTGTGCTAATTTTTAGACCCTTGTTTAACCAAAAGACGTAATTTACATATGCATGATAACAAATATTATCCTCTTGACCAATATTTAGAAAATTTTAGATGAACAAATAGTATTGCATAATTATGTTGACATATTAAATGAATAGTAAATAGGCAGCTATCAAATATAAAGCTTTTAAAAAAAAACGTAACAATGAGACACGTTTATTTTCAATAATACTAAGATTGTCTGTCAATATTTATTCATAAAATGTTGAATAGATAAAAGAAAAATCCTTTCATAGGGGGCAAAAAGAAGAATGGGAAAAAAACAAAATCATTCTACAAGTATGATAGCTGGAAACTTATTAGCTTCCAATCATCCAATAAATTTGAAGTGATCACCAAAGGATTAGAAGCAATATTATACGAAAAATGTCATACCTCCCAAAAGCTTAGCATGGCATCCACAATGAAAGCAAAATCTGGTTCCAAAATTCTGCATTTTGAAGTGAGTTGAAAATTATAATAATAAATATTTTATGATCAACTTCGTGAGTTATATTTTCTCACAAATTAGTTATAAAGATAAACTTACCTCTCAAGAGCAATACTTTTAAGCTCATCTATATCAGTAACAGAGGGAACCCATATCTCTGTGAATCGATTGCGAAGAGCAGGTGACAATTCTTTCTTACCATAGTCTCCACCAGGATTCATAGTAGCCAGGAGAAAAAAGTCCGGATGAGCTTCTACGTTCTCAAGGTCAGAGCCTCCTTTCTCAGCCAAGGACTACAGATTTCAAGTAAAAGCATGATGACTCAATAAACAATGTCAGCAAATATCAATTTTTTTTTATAAAAACAGTTTAGGACTAATACATCTAATGAATTTTACATGTATCACTTTTATCTTTCTAAAGGAACCCCCTAACCATCACTAATTAATGCTTCATACTAAATGTAACAACTTCGCAAATATTTTATGCATAATTTACGAAATTAACAGCACAATGAACATATAGCGATTCAGAAACAAATAAACATAAGGCGAAATAATTTTTTTGGGCTAGAGTGCTAAATTGGATAATGACCTCATGTGGATGCCCACAGAAAACATGGTAGATGAAAGACTGTTTGCATTCGTATTAACTAAAAAACATATTATAGCAGCAGATTCAACCTTCATAACATAAGAGAGTCAATCAAACACATCAACCAGCTGTCTACTCTCAAAAATGCATATGCCCAGTTTGACTGTATTTTCTAAGAGTTGCAGACGACCAAAAACAAAGCAATTAAATGATACAGTATTACATTATAGTCAATTAGTCATAATTTTCTCACCAGTTTCCTTTCTGGCTCCAAGACACTGTTTAATCTTTCAAGAACACTGTCATCAGCTAAAGAAATCTCATCCACAAGAAACAGATCACCACTCTTCATTGCTTGAACAAGTGGACCATCTTGCCACATAAAAATAGTTCTCCACTTCTTTAAAAGCTCGCACATTTTCACATAGATATTTTCTATGCTTTTAAGTTCAGCCGCTGTGGCTTCCGAATCCAAGACAGAACTCTCTTTGTAACTTTTGATAATTAGAGAAAGCACATCCAGAGTATGTGAGGCCTGATTGATGTCTGAAGAAATTTTCTGCATGAATAAAATCTATCAAAAAATATTATGAAATCAAAAATGGAAATAAGCACTGAACTAAAAGGTGGCATACAGCATCTCCAGGGAAATGGATAAAAGCCTTTGACTGGGCAAGCTTCTCACAAAGATACTGAAAGTCCATAGTAATACTTGATCTCTCACGCACAGGATAAAAACCCTGGTCAGTAGCAAAACCAATAATTAACAAAAGGTTGAACAGCTGTTACTTCATGACAGTAAAATGTGAGAGGGAGCAATGACAAGGAAACACAGAGAAAAGCAAGAGGATATACCCCAAGAAAATCAGATGTTTCTGTGTAATGATGGCAATTCAAAATATGCAACTTTGAACCCAACATGATACTAAGCAACTGGCACACAGTTGTCTTCCCTCCTCCAGTTTCACCCACAAGGAGGACAGGCTCACGCATCTTATAACACCGTTCAACCAGAAAATACATTCTCCAAAGTGTCTTTGTCCAAATGATTCTAGCAAAACAAAAGGATAAGAGACGGAAGGAACTCAAGTAACAAGAAAAATGGAACAGACAATGCACACTGACAAATACTTACTTCCCAATGCTTCCAGAATTTATACAGTCATTAGACTTCAAAACAGCATCTCCACCTTTGACATCCTGGAAAAGAAAAATATCAGCACATTTTTTAATGGTCATGCAATAACTAGAAGTATTGACCCAACCAAAAGAGAAAATGCAATTATAAAGAGGCAAGAGAAAAGCAAAAATAAATGATAGCCAACATATATTATCCAAACTAGAATATATTGACCAAGAAAGAATATATTACAACTATCCCCAGATGACCAACACCTAAAACAAACACATATTTGGATATAGTTCTAGACAGATTATGGAAGTAACAAGCTTCCATTTGCAGTAGGTAGTATTACACAAGGATGGCTGATAATCTCCAACCAAAGTAGGAAGCTATGTGAAAGTATTAACCAAGCACATGAGCGTAGTTCATCGAATCCCAGGCATAAATTTTATTTCATGAATACAAAAGTTCTTCAGATTATTTCATATTTTGACTAGTAATATGTTGACTTCATAGGAGGCAATTTTGTATTCAGCAGACCCATTGTGAACGTATTCATACGTCATTACATGGACTATTGAATTAGGAAATTAGACTAAAGTAAATAGTACCACCTGCTTGTACAAGTTTTCATCAGAAAGTTTGATTTTTAACCGACTCTCCAAAACTTCCTTAACAACTCTTTTTTCTGAATCATCACGCAGCCTTTCGGCCATTAAGTAGTAACCATCATAAGCTAGATCTTCATAAGATTTTCCATAAGTCCTGAAACGATCAGCCCAGCGGAACAAGTCACGTGGAGTGATAAATCCATGTTTTCCAGCAAAAATATTACTGCTCTGCCTGTGTAATTGCAACTCCTTCATCACATTAACCATTTTTTTTGCATAACTTCCAGGAACTTTGCACCTCTTTTCCAAGATTGTACTCAACTCCTCTTGTGGTATTTCATCAACATGAATCTCCACAAAACGATTGCGAAATGCTCTAGAGAGCATCTTGCGGCCCGCATAAACACCAGGTGGATTTTGAGTCGCAAACAACATAAAATTTGGATGAGCACGAACAGTTTCTTGCAGCTCAGGAACAAAAAGTTCCCTGTTATCATCTAGCAACCGATTTAGCGCTTCAAGGACATCTGAGGGAGCCAAGTTAAGTTCATCAAGAACAATCCACTGACCTTCACGAACAGCTTTCACCAGGACACCTTCATTGAAGACCAGTTTTCCACTTGTATCAGTTATATAAGAACCAAGATACTCCTGAAGATCAGTGTGTTCATGATTATTGATTCTCACAAATTTATGACCAGTAATTGCAGCAAGATACCAAACCAGGCTAGTCTTCCCACTAGATGTTGGTCCCTGCAATAAGACAGGATATCTTCCAATAAAAATAGCTCGCGCAAGATTCTTAAGGTGCTCCGTGACACTCTTTGTTAGGACGTAGCTCTCCAATACTTCATCTTTTAACTCCAAGTATCTATTAAAAGAGAGGGGCTGAGGCGATTGACCTCCTAATAGATGTTTGATTATTAGACAGTTCATTGATCTTGCACTAGGATCATCTAATGAATTCATGAAGAACATAGAGAATCCATCATAAATAGATTTTTCCAATCCAAACTGTCTTTTAGCCTTCTTTAAGTACTCTAGTCCCCGGTACAGAGAGCGTAAACTGTAATGAGGCTTCTGATTAGCACCATCCTGTAATCTTTCCTCATAATCCTTCGCTGCTTTGTAAAATTGCATAATTTGCTGAACTAATCCTCTATGTGACAGTTCATCATCAAGAAACTGATTAATAAATAAAACCAAGTCTTCATCATCTAAAACATCATCAACAAAGAATTCCGTAAATCTGCTCCTCAAAGATAATGTCAGGTCCCTTTTACCAGCATCAGTTGCAGGGTTCATGCAAGCGAACATGCGGAAGTTGGGATGCCGGTGAATATATTCTATATCTCCCCTTTCAGCCAAGCATAGCGAGCCTCTCTCATTATCGAGGACCCCGATAACTCGCTGCAAGATCTCTGGAGGAGCCAAATTTACTTCATCCAACAGTATCCATTCACCATTTTTCATGGCTGTAATAAAGGCTCCTTCGACAAATGAAAATACCATCCCGTCTGATGCACTAACCTGTGCATGAGCTCTTTCAAGCTTCACCGAAAATATTTCCCAATCTTTCAGTAATTCTTTACTTAAAGGTCTCTTACGTTTCTTGCCAGAACTAGATTTTATTATGTCATCTAATTTGTGGATGCATTTCTGGAATCCACTCAGCAACATTTTCCAGTTCTTCTCGGTTAAAAATTTCCTCAAGCGAGTAAGATATATTCCATTTTCCTAAAAGGATATAAGTGTACATTAGACTCATCATTAAGGGGAGGGAGATTAGAAGAACAATAATTTGTGGTGAATAAAATGATACCTTTGAAGAAAAGGTTTTAGTAAATAGATTTTCAAACTCCTGATATAGAGGAATACAAGCAAACCCTGCATCCACAGGTTTGAACCCCCCTAAGAGGTCAGCAACATCACTCTGCTGACTTAAATTCTGAAATAAAGACACCAATTATAATGGCAACACTTGTATGGATTAAAACAATCTTAACATAAAGGATTTCAAAATTCAACATACCAACACTGTAAGTTTCTGACCAAGCCTTGTGGAAAGTGTCTGTACAAGAGTAGTCTTCCCAGTCCCTGTTTCACCAACCAACAGCACAGGCTCATTAAACTTAACAGAGCAAGCAATTCTCTCTAGTGCATGTGCTGAAGCACGGAGCTCAACAAATGGCCTCCTATCCCGATTCAACTGTAAGAACAGAAAGACGGCATTATCAACATACTGCATGAAGCCCTTTCAAAAAGATAATTAAGAGAAAATAATGCAGTTACTCACAGCAATTTCAGCATGTTGAAGGTTGCAGCGACCAATTCGAAACTCAGATTTTAATTCCTGAACATACTTCCCAAAATGGTAAAACTGTGTAGACCAATACAAAGCCACAATAAATTGGATAAAATCACACCACAAATAGCAGTACCTGAATTACAGGCTTGTTAGCAGGGTACAAAGTCTCAGCCCCTACAACACCCCATAACCTGGCAATCTCTCTCATGATGGCCAACCGATTTGCTGCTGAAGTAGAGAAGGATGCAAAAACGTCTATTGCCTGAAAACAGAACTTGTCATAATGGATTTAACCTCTTTATAAACATTGCTGCATGCCCAGAAAATGCAGAAATTATCATAATAAGTCTAACCTCTTTACAAATGTTCTCGTATGCATAAGAAGAGAGCCTTTCATATCCAGAGTAGGAAAGCAAACTTGCAACTCTTTTGCAGAACTTAAGAAGATCCCTTCATTGCAGAGGAAAGGTTTAGTTCATACTTTTTTAATAAAACTGAGTAAGGAACATATGCATGCATTGAAACTTCTACCTTAGAGTGAATCTATCATTAGAACTTGAAGTCATCAATCCTAATTGGGATTTTGTAAACTGGTTCACCCTTTCAAAAGTTTCTGCAGAAAGCATCAGTAAATATATAACTATATATGTATAAAATAGTACTGTCATAAAGAGCACTAGTTATTTTTTTACAAGAAATTTTCACCAGACCTATGAGTTTTAGGGCAATATGCTCCAGTTCTGGATACCACTGTAATGCAATATTTACCAGATCCTGCTTACTTGGTGGTGCAATCATTATCTTCCGCCAGACAGCACCGAGTGAATTCCTACCTATTACCAGGAAAAAAAGAGACAGATACAGGGAAGAGAGGGTAAAGGGTATCAAAACACAACACACGGACAAAAAAATTACAATTACATTATCATGTAGTTTTTCGTTACATCAAATTATAACACCATTTTTAAATTAAATTCATTAAAGGAAAAAACACTAGGCAAAGCCAAAAAAGAAAGAGTAGAAAGCCTAATGCACATGCCTTAAAATGGTGAGAATTCACAGATTTTTAGAGTACTATTTTAGCTACTCTATTCACCACAGATAATGTAATTAACTTCTCAAAATCATGACGCTTTATAAAAAGAAGTCAGATATAGCATAACTAAATTGTTCAAATAAAATTAGAACCAAAAGCAATCTGGAGAAAGGAAATAGGAAGAAAAAAATGTAGAATAAGCTCAGATTATTCATTACGACAGAATCAGTATCATTCCTTTTTAATTTCACATGTCCAGTTATAGATTGGGAAATTAAAGAAAATGTATAAATTTATGAGGAAAGTGTAGAAGTGCCTAGTCAAGAATAATGTTGAAAGTTCTAGACAAATCTATGACAATTATAATATGGTTGTAGAGTTTTGTAATATTCGCAGTTAAGTGGAGTGATATTAATTGAGTTGTTCAATAGAGTTTTATTCCTCCCATCACTCTCTCTCAAATTTATGCACATAAGTCCACTACATTCACCAAAATAGTTTAGTCTCTCATTTCTATATTTCTATTTTTCAAACAATTTATTTTAAGGTTCCAAACCATAAGACTGAAATAGCTCATTTCTCTACATTCTTCAATCAAAATGTAAAGAAAAAATATTTTTGACAAAAAAATTATTGAAGCGACAAATATATCCAAAATTTCAAGAACACGTGCAACACCCAAGCTACCAAAAAATATTGGACACACAAAACTATCAACAAATACAAGAACTTGTAGAACAACCATTCTACAATGGAAACTGACCTTGAGTAAAACGAGATGTATCTAAATTTGAATTTGAGCTTGTCACAGTTGAAAACAGCCGAAAACTCTCATTTACTCTAATTGCCTGCATAGTGCAAAATAATGCATACATTATAATGAATTTAATGTATGATGCCCTTTTGGACTGGTTCAATCTCAAGTAAATAAAAGATTTGAGACAAGTGTGGATGGGTCGTATTCGTATAAGATGGGAGTCAATTCTTAACCATTGGGCATAGTAATAAATTAGGGCTACCTAGCTTATATTCGCTTATGTAATCAACAATAAAAAAGCATACTACACTACACCTATGAGAGGAAGATTGAATGGAAAATATTTTAAAATTAAAGCCTAAAGATTGTAAATCTGAAAAGCACTATAAAAGTAAAGTTTGCACACTAAGATTATTAGTATTTAGAACAGAATCAAATACAACTAAAATTTATGTATTACTCTTATTGAATGAAGATTAATTCTCACAAGAACATAAGAACATGCCTGCCTTGTGGAACTTATCACACACATGCTATGAACAAAATCTGAAAGCCTAAAAATTATTCCACTAACATGAACAATTCACCATAAAAAGCATCCTCTAGGAAACTAGAAGATAGTTATACCTCCCCATGGCCAGTCGAGAATGTATTTGCACCTTCTAACAAAGGTAATAAGATTGATAAGATGTCAGATGGTGCTTTATCCATATCTTCGAAGACAACCCAAAACCCGTTCAGGACCGCCTGCCAATATAGTTGTATATTTGTAACATGGTTACAAAAGAAAGCTCAAATAGTAAGTTCAACTTAAATGACTTCAAACCTGAGTGAGAGAACCAGGTTGCCATCTGAATTCACCAGGTTGTTCTGTGCAGACATAAGTCCCAAGCAACGTTTTCCCATCAACCTGCTCGTCCATGTGAATGGACAAAACTAGTTCATTTTTTATAGGAAATGTCAGTAAAAAGCTCAATAAAAATAAAGATCAAATAATAGAAAAGCTTATTAAATGGAGAAGCTAAAAAAGTTCATGAATGTCAGTGTTTGTTTGACACCAGACACCCCCGTCCCCACTCCAGACAAAGGATTCACATGCATTATTACTTAATAATGAAAAATAGAACTGTATTAAATAGATGAAACATTACTAAGAGGCGAGGAATCCCTAAAAATAAAGACATGCAAAATTAAACATTCCGGACCAATCTCCATCTAAATCTGGTATTTAATGGTTAAAAACTCTTCATACTTTGAGACCCACCATATTGCCCTGAACTTAATCCTGCCCCAAACCTCTTTAAGCATTACTCCAACCGTTGAGAGTTATTCTGATCCTTTCAGGTCAACTAAACCAACACAAATCTGGAACAATATAAATGCATATATTGCTAAAATAAAGTTCTATAAAACCAAATTCTCCTTCAAAAAATATCACGAGTTGACAAGACTATGAAATCGAATGACCTTAAATTCGAACTGTAGATTTTTTAAAAAAATAGAATGTACTCCCTCCATCCCATAGAATTAGTCCCATTTGGTTTCGGCACAATAACCAAGGAAATAGAGATAAGAGAAATTAATAATTTATTAGTGTGAGTGGATTACTTTTTCATTTTTGGTAATGGGACTATTATATAGGACATAAAAAAAGGAAAATGGGACTAATTTCATTGGACAGAGGGAATATTAATTTAAGTCTCGCCCAAATGTCCCAAAGTAATTCAAAACAAGCAAGGTGGTTTAACCACGTGTATCCAGAATTGGGGACTAAACTCTAGACTCTGCTTAGCAACAAAATTATCTTATCGTTACTCTGTACTAATAAAAATTTAAAATTATTCCCAAGAAACAGTTGAAATAAAACTATAAATAATATATCAGCTGCAACTAAACTGTATGAAGACCAAGTCAAAGGCATTGCAAAGAAAGAGAAACTATTTCTCACTAAGTTTAGAGTTCTACAATGAGACCTCAAAAGTGAAGAAGACAAGATAAAATGCTTTCAGAAACACATATCCGTATTAATTTATCTAAGATAGATGGCCCATGGCATCATGTGATTTTAATAATCATAATTTTGAAGCAATAATTCAAAGTTCTTCAAATCCACTGATGCACAACAATTAAGGAACATACCTCTACTACCATAATCATGGGCCAACTTGTCAATAAGTGCAGTTTTCCCGCCACCAGCAGGACCATAAAGAAGCACAGGCCACCTCTGACTAACAGCTAAAGAGAGCATTTCAAATCCTTTTGTCAGAGCAGAGGTCATGACAAAAGGCTTCCCAGGACTTCTGTTTGAATCAAGGTTAATATATCAGCAATCATACATGACATATGAGAGGTCAGACGTAAACTGTACGATCCCCATTAAAATACTGGAATTATAAATATATGACTTGATTTTTTATGGTAAAGACCCCAAAAAAGAAAGCCGAAAAATTATAAAGAACCACTTCAACAATATAAATATTACCCTGTAGCTCGCATGCTAATTTGCTTTGAGGACATAAAATTATCAGCCAATGAATAGCATGTGTTGGCTTTTCTTGCAGCTGGCCCAGCTTCTTCTGAAGAATATTTAAGATACCAACCCCCTTTCTCCAAAGATACATCCATATAAAATTCTTGCCAGCTGCAAATAGTATAACCGTAAGCCTAACTGCATAAAGCTAAAACCTTGCACCGAAATATTAACAGTTCAAAAAACCATGAAAATAATCGCAATTTTGAATTTGCAGAAATAGGCAAGTGTTCAATTTCAAAACAGAGCAATTTCCTTCTGAAGGTGCATCATTTTTACCCTCAGTGAAACAACCACCTTCCTTCAAAACACATATTCTTTTGAGTTTTAGACACAATTTTGGAAATAATATGCTATAATTTTAAGATTACTAATTTTAGCAATAATGATTTTGAGTAAGCTGCCATATTATTTCAAACTACTGGTCTTGCACGTTCTGCTTATTCTCAAGATAAATGCACAATAAAATAATTGACACACATAAGCATACATAGTTTCCCTTCAATGTTCCATCTGTACACAATGACTTCTGCAACTGTAAATTTACAACACAACAATATGGTTGTTTATTTGGGTTGGTGTAGGGGCACCTTTTAAACAGCAAACTTTGAAATAAAAAGTTAGCTTACCGCAAAAAACTCTTAAAAGCTTCTTCAGGGTCAACATTAAGGTTTACCGATGCCTTGAAACTTAATTTCAAAGTCTTCGATACTATACCAGCACTGCACCATCTCAGGTCAAGCATAATATCCTCAGATATTGAATCATTAACCAGACTAAGACTCATTAGCTGCTGCAAAACATCCAAAAAACAGGACCAATCCCATGTTGTAGTGAAGACAGTCGGCTCCAATATGAGAAATCGATATGATGCTCGGATAACATTTAGCAACTGACTGGGTCCCTACAAACAAGGAGGAGTTTTTAAAATGCTGAAGCAAAGACACTGTGCTTGAGGAAGAGTTTTAAATATTAGCAGAGAGATAAACCTGCCATGAAAAAAATAGAAGCACGAGGACAATAAATGAAATAGTATGTTCAAGAGCAATGCCATTTCCAATTTGAACAGCGCATACCGAAGATTCAAAGGAAATTAAATTGTTAGTCTACGGATCAAGGAACTCGGACATCAAAAGTTGCATTTAATTTTAGTTAATTGTAGGGAGAAATGAAGATTAGTCCATAGCTCTATAATTAGCAGTTTAACATTGAGCAATAGCCAGTAAAAAGTGAGGAATCCGATCTAGGTCTCAAAAACAAGTGTAGCAACTAAGCAATAGGGTTACTAATGTTTAGCTAAGAAACTGTGCACGGATTGAAATAATATAGAGAAACATAATCAACAACACCCGCATTCTACATGTCCAATCTTGAGCCAGTGTTCATTCAACAACGTACGAGAGTTTATCAAAATTCACCCAAAAAAAAAAAGTAGAGAAAAATTTTAAGTCACAAATTACCCTAGCTAATGCCTTGGAAATCGATATGCAGTGCACGATTCTTTGAAATGGAGCAGGAGCAAATTCAAAATAATTTAAAATAGACCTGCACAGAGAAAAAGAGAGAACATATAAATGGACAAAAAGTAATCATCAATTAATTAACATCATCACATTCACACCTATCAAATGAGACCTTGTGTTTACCCAACATTATAATTTTTTTGTAATCATGCTTTTAAGAGTAACCATATTCTAAATATCGTGAAAGAAAGTATAAGACTCTTCCACGTTGTATCATGCATGTGCAGGTGCTCAAGCTATAAAATAAATAAATGAGTAAGGAGAATCAATTTACCCCAATAGAAAAGGCATCAAATCAAGGGCACGGCAGAAGGCATGGCATGCAAGCTCATGAAGACACAAACCCTTCCCACTTCTCACATAAACATCAATAACCCGAGCTACTTCAGGACTATCTACACTTTCATCTTCTCTGAGAAATTCTTCGTCGAAATATTCTAGGCTATTAACATCATCAGACCTCAAATTCGGCACCAAACGAAGCAAACTAATACTCCTCTCAACTATCTTCTGCGCTATAGGCCTGAAGCATCCCAGCAACGGGATTGTGTAATTTGGGTGCAGAACCAGTTCCCCCACTGCATGCACCACCTCTTCTTCTGTGATTTCAGGACCCTAAACAACCCAAAACACATTAAATTTACATTCTTTTGTCATCAATAGCTGTAAATATCACTTCTTTAAAAACTTCCATGGGAATATTTGATACCTTTTCTAACAAATTACTGAAAGTCGGAATTGACTTCAGCTTCGGACACCGATCAATAAACCTCCGTAGCTCCGACTCAAGTGAAAAGCTCCCATCAATCGCCATTTATAACTTTGAATGCTGCTACTGCAAACCCAAGCATAATATTATTATTTTTTTAAGCCCCATCAATCGCCGTTTCTTCATTCGCTTAAATCACGCACCAAAAAAAAAACACAACACACACACACACACACACACACACTTACAATTTGAGTTCTTTATTCCTTAATTTCAAAGAGTTCGAGTTTCTCCTCCTGAAGTTGAAGTTACAGTAATCGTCTCAAAACCTCTCTGTGATATGGGGAGAGGGTTTAAGAGCCGTTTAGGGTTTTAGTTGCAGGTTTTAAATAAGCCTATTTTGAAGCTGAGCGGTTCGGGTCATTCGTATTAAATGGATCGGGTTGTCGGTCTGAATTTGAATTTTTTTTATTATTATTTTATTTGTATAAATAGTAAATATACACCTCCTATTTTTCATAATATATTCATTTGAAAATAAAATAATAATTATTAGTATAGGCATATCAAATGTAAACCCAAAACTCATGAGTTCATTTGATTAAAATTAAATTAAAAGTAGTTTAGAATTAAAATATTTGTGTTTAAAAAGCTCAATAGAATAATCGAAGGGTTTATAGCGCTGCCAAAGCACAATGATATTATTTTTTTTCAAAACCCTTTATTATAAAGAAAAAATTTGCGTTAGGCAGGCCTAAACAGTTTAGGCGGGTTTTATCCTACCCAAATGGGTTGACCCATTTCCAATAAGGTTTATTAATCCCAATTAGAGTGTATTATATGAGTTTGGACTTGTGTTAATGGATAAAACTCGCCTAAATCGTTTAGGTAGCCTAACCCAAGACCTTCCCTTATTATAATTATATTGGTAAAATTTAATTATAATAACTGAAAATAGTATTTATGCTTGTTCGTTCAATAAATCTCGTGAGTTCGTCGGAAAGATTGATAGCTAAAATTAATATAAATTAACTTTACAAATTAACATTTTTATAATTTAAGAGTATGATCAATCTTTTTATTTATAATAAAAATGGTGGTTTTAAACACAGTAACATTTTTACTTAACACAATATATTTAAAAAATAAAATGTTAATTCTTATAGTTCCCAATTTAAAATTTTAATTAAATTAATTAAAATTTAAAAAATATTCTTATTCCATGTACATGAAAGTAAAATCAAAACCATGGAAAACAAATTTGAACAAATAGATTGCAAAAATTAAAACCATCACTTATGTCTAGCAGAATAAATACTAAAATAATCAAATATAAAATAAATATTATTGGGATCAAACCCTAACATTTCAATCCAGTCAAAATTATCCAAGAGTCACGGACCAAACCCACGAAAACTTAGTCCACTCGCATGAAGCCTAACTGGCCCAATCAACAAAATTCGGTAGGCCAGAATACCAACGACCCCATACAACTAGCGAATCTAAAAGTCAATTGACCCTAGCGTATGTCGAAGCAAAGTTTTTAGAATTCATCAACCTTGACATTTCACGTAGTCATAAGCCATCGCCGATTTAGGATAAAGCACTACAGGGATGATTGTGAAAATTAAGGGATCATCACCCATAAGTTATGTAAACTCTAGTCGATTTCGAAATTTGTGGGGTCAGTTAAAAAATCTCGAAAGTTTCTCCAGTAAAATCAGGGTTAGTTAGGTCTAAGTAGAGATAATTTGAAATACCCAAATTTATTAAAGAAATTATGAAAATATTTACTTCTCACAAAAATACTCAAAAGTACAATTTTTTACATGGGAATTTGTTTAGTTGGAAATTGATGCAATTATTAATGTGATGATGATGGGATAATTGCTAAAAATGTATATTAAATGTATTTTACAAGATCTATATAATTAAGATCCTAAAAATAAATTAAAATAAGAATCGTGTATTAAATATTGAAGTAGGAATCGGGTCAACACTAATATGTGCTTAAACAATATCAGAATCATCACTGAATCGGGTCAGAATCAGGTGGATTGGGCCGAATCTAGATTATAATCAAGACCTGATTTCGACCCATGTCTGAATTGTGTTCAAAATGTGGCATGTGATTCTGACACAGGTCGGAATCGATTTTTTTTTAATTCAATATTTCAATTATTGTCTGATCTGCATATTTTTTCTACTTTTTTACTTGCAATATGATCAAATTAACTCATAAAGTATATTGACATGAATACATGCATTACAATCAATTTCTTTTTGCCTTGATGAGTAAATGCAAATTATTTGTACAATGTATTGCAGGTGAATGGATGCATTGTATTGATCAATCCAATCAAGTCAGGAAAATAATTGATATATGTTACTTTATATCATCGAATTCATATGCAAATTAGCATACACACTTGAAATTAAGCAATTGTAATATTTGTTCATCATACTCTCTAACTTCATTATATTCACTATTTCTTGATTTTTTTCAGCATTGAAACTGGTGCATTGTATTTGTTCACTGTAATGGCCAATTGGATGAATCCTGCAACTACATTGGCGGAGAATAAAGTTTGGTTTACTAACTAATAATAATCTTTCCATACATTCATTAAGAAACAATGTCCAATTGATTTTCAATTCAAGAAACATTACTTGTGAGTATAATATATATTATGCATCCCAAAGTCGAAGTAAAAGAATTGTAAAATATTTATTGGCGACGAATGTTTATATTCAACAGCTTTTCACTCTTTCGAGCCGAATATTTATGTTGTTATGAATAATATAATCAACATTACAAGAAGGGATAGAAACTGACTCCGATCAATAATAATATATCTTGGCTAACTACTGGTCTCTCCATGATCAAATTGGTGCACCACATCATCATTGGAGTCGAACATACGAGCTAACACTATATTTATAACTTTCCGATCACGAGACACACTCCGACACTCATAATTAGAGAGTACTGGTCTCTTAACCCTTGCAATATCAGTACCCTTAGTAATCATCTCCTCTTGACTCTGTGTGTCCTCTCCAGACACACTCCTCCTCCTCGTCTCCTGCTCCTCCTGCCTATGTGTCTTCTCACCCGAGACACACTCCTCTTCATCTCATGCTCCTTCTACCTCTGGCTATGATCACCAACAGACACACTCCTCGTTTGTTGTTCATCCCCTCATTCTTTATTTAAGCTCTACGACTCAAATCACGAGCCAAGGTTTGTCCGGAGGCCTCATCATTTAGTATGTGCAGTGACAATATATAGATGCATGAAGTAGGCTGGTGACCAAGAGGATCACCCTCTCCATCAATGCCTCATGATCGTATACTGTCCAAAATGCTTCCAGACCTACGATGTCTCCTAGTGTCACCAAAAAATTTCATTAGATGAAGATGTATGATGCATTCGATGAGTGCGTTTTCGTGATGCTCTAGAGGTCTCGGGCTCTGACTTTGATCCTCCCTCTTGTGGTGGTTGTGATCCTCCATCCACAAACAATTGTGGTCCTCTTTCCATCCTACGCGATTGGGTCTTTCGTGCATGAGATCCAGACTGACTATGTGCTACATCATATCCTCTCCTCGCGCACCCCGTACTGTACCTTGCACCGGATTCTCAGGCAATCTAAATTGTACACCAATCAAATTATCCATCTCCACGAATGTACAATACCACATTAGCTTTTCAACTTGAGAAGCCACCAAATTTGAGAAAATATTTAGCTTTTCATTAAATAATTGTAGTTACTAAAATATTAGAGGATAATAAAAGTACACTAAAAATCTGAAAAATTAAAGAATCATAAAAAGTACACTATAAAGTACATACTTGCTGAGTAAAAAAAAAAAGGATCAATTAATCATCTTTGGCCTAGTAAACTCCTATTTAATAAATCGAGGAATGTCCTCAAGCTTTCGCAGAAGAGCACGTACATAACCCAACTGTAGAATGGCCACATATACCCACACCTACAGCATAATTGATTACTATTATAAATTGTAGTCTTTTTATTTATTGTTTAATAAGTTCAATAACAAAAATTGAATAAAGACTAATACCATCTACTCCAGTGATGCAATGTCTAGATAGTAACATAAAGATTGAAAAATGTATGCTCCACATGAAAATAAATTCTATCTAACCAAGTCTTCTACTAAAATATATACTAAACCCTTTATATTTCGCTTTTCAAAAAGTACTAAAGCAAAATTCCACATGACTAATATATTAGTCACTTTTAAGGTATTATCGCTGATTAGCGGTATCTATAACTTTCACTTTAAATTTCATCAATAACTCTCTCGCCGTAATATTTTTAACCTTACAAAATATACGAAAAACAAAATTACTAAATGGATCATGACCATTACATAGATCAAAAGCACTATATTTAAAATAATCCCGGTAACTAACGCAAACTCCTCACACCAAATTAAGTACACTGCCCACCAATATTAAACCATAAAAATTAGAATTTATACTACTAATTTGATAACTTAAAATTTTTATTAATGATTGAGAGACACAATGACCATTATTTTTTCAAACTAATAATTTATCAAAAGACCTTTTAGAAAATTGGTTAACCACCCTTGTCCTTCACAATCCTGACCCGTGTCATTTTTTAATTATTCAATCATTATATGAAATTGGTCAGAGCCAGGTTATTATTCAGGTCAGTACCAGGTCTAATTCAAAAATCAAATAAATATTTACATTTTATTAAATTTTCATTCTCCAAGTCAAAACACTCAACAAAATAGGTCGGAGTCGGTGTAATGTATTTCAAAAAATTTATTTCAAAATTTATTTTTTCTAAGAAAAAATGTTGACATCCTGAATTTAACAAAATATTGTACTTTTAAGTAATTTTTATCATGTATTATAAAAAATAATATTTTGTCAAGTATATAAGTATAAATGGGTATTTTATACTCCTTCCGTTCCGATTGTATAGTCCAGTTTGATCTTGCACGTTTGTAAAAAATATTTAATATTTAAACAAACTTCCAACATTATCCTTATTTAAAGCATTAATTAACCTCTTATTTTCATAATATTATATTTAATATACTCATTTTCCAAGATTATTCAGGGATATAATGGTAAATGACCATATAAAAATAATACAAAATATAGAAATTAGATTATATAATTGAAACACTCTGAAATAGTAACCCGGATTATATTATTGGAACGGAGGGAATAATTTTTCTCTAAATTCAATTAACTGTAGGAGTTCCTTTCCTCGTTATTTAGAAAGGGGAGGATCCCAATCCATTTTCAAGGGAAGAATATTCATTTTTCACATGAGAGTTAGTTTTTTTTTTTCTTTGAAAGTTAGTTGTTACTCTATAAAAATATTTGTTGAACTTTTTGGACGCGTTGCTTTTTTTCGTTCATTGCAAGAGATGTTATGGTTTTTACGCTTTACTTCATTTTTCTTAACATGATTATGAGTATCCTAATTTTTATAAATTGGACCTCAATAAATATGATAATATTTATATACATCATTTTCAAAAAAACAATAAATATATTTCAAATTTAAAATATTTGTCCAAACTCAGTTCGAACTCAATTAAATTTATAAAATGGTAAAGTATTCCATAAAAAAAAAAAAAAATTCAAAATTCAGTTATTGCTTGATTCTATTTTTTAATTAGAGTGGAATTTATTAATACCCATTCTCACTATATGCATTATGAAAATACCCAAAACATTATATTCATTCACAAAATACCCACTGCACATTCTGACACATTTCAGAATTCTGTTATTAAGGAGAGAGAAGGTCGGTGTCGGATCTGTGTCAGGCCATCGACACCGACCCTGGCACCGACCCACAATTAAAATAAAGAAAAAAAATTCAAATATTGAACTTTGGTCGGTGGCTGCCTGCCGCCACCGACTCGCCACCGACCCTTGCCACCGACCAGAAATTAAAATAAATAAATAAAAAATTGAGAGGAGAAAATAAAATTTAAAAAAAAAAAAAAAATTTGAGAGGGGGTCGGTGGCTGCCTTCCGCCACCGACCCCGCCACCGACCACCCAATGCACACACCGCCACCGACCCACACCTATGCACACACCACACCCCTAAACCCCAT
>JAPKLW010001765.1:88414-154132 GCA_026898455.1 Plectranthus barbatus | reverse complement strand
GTCTTCACGAACCAGTCCTCCTTGGGCATCTTGGACAGGATCTTGGCATTAAGATCTTCATTTGAGCACTTCCTGTCCAGGGACTTTAGCTCGCTGACGATGGCGTTGAATCTCGCCTCCATCTCCTTGATGGTTTCTCCAGGCAGCATCTGGAAGGACTCATACTTGTCCACCGCAACCTGCAATTTGTTGCGTTTCATTTGATCAGTTTCTTGACATAGACTATCAAGGTAATCCCATACTCCCTTGGCATTGTCAAACTGGAGGGCTTCCTCCATCAGCGACTCTGGAAGAGAAGCCAGGATCAACTCGTGAGCAATGGAATCCAACTGATTCCGCTTCCTGTCCTCGGCGTTCCATTCGCCTTGAGGCTTTGGGATCACAGCAGCTGGACGATCTCCTAGCTGGTGCTGTATCATGGTGATCTCGATTGGTCCTTTCTCCAGCACATCTTTCATTTCCGGATGGATGCTCTTTAGAGAAATGAGCGACCTCTTTTGCCATATATCATGCTTCACAGTCTTGTAGTCGAGTAGCTTCGGATTATTCATCTTCGTGTACCTGAGCTAATCAAACAGACAAACAAATAGAGCGCAAGGAAACGTGGATCTCGGTCCTAAGCGACTCAGAAACAATCGGTCTATAAGAACCGACTGCTCTGATACCACTTGTTGGTCCCGGATTATCAGGGTATAACTTAGCAGCGGAAAATGTGGTTAATCGTTTCTTGCACTCTGCTGGTTACTCAGCTGACTGGGACCTTGTCAGCTGGTAAGTCAACTTGCACTCTGCGTACTCAGCTGACTGGCGACTGGCTCGTCAGCTGGTAGCTCAAGACTTAGAATATTTTTAGCCTTGTTTACACAGTTATATCAGTTTTCAGATATACACCAGCACTTGGGTGCTGGGTTTTAAATCAGTATGAAATGCAGAAAGCTGATAAAAGACAAAGGATTTATAGTGGTTCGATCAACTGATCTACGTCCACTCTCCAGTCGTAGCACTGGAAATTCACTATAGAGTAATCAGGTACAAGTTGCCTACGATCTATCTCTAGCTGGTGTGACCCTTGTCCACCACTTCGCTAGATCAACCGCTCCCGGTCTTGTTTCCTTCTTCAACTCTGATCAGCTGGTGGAGTGCGAGCACGTCACTTCAACCTCCACAGCTTCACTGGGTGTTTAGTTCTCCCAAGAACGTATCTTCTCAATACGGCAAAAGCCCGTAATAACTCAAGTGCTGGCTGGCACAAGAGCTGCTGTGAACTTCCTCAGAAGAGAAAGAACACCAAAGAGATCAGTAACTTACAAGCTGGAAGCTTGAAGTCTCGTGTTTGAATAAATCAACACACGGATAGCCTATAGAAAGGCCTCGAAAGTGTTCTGCTTGCTTGCAATAAAGTTTCTGACTTTCGGTAGTTGAGCGAGAGAGAAGAGTATTGAATGTCAGGAAGCAAGCCTCTTAAATGTTGGTAGTTCCGACCTATTTATAGACGCGGGATCCCATTCAAATCTTCTAGCCGTTTGGACACATCCGGAAAAGGTCTCTGTCCTCGCATGTCCTTCAGACGGCGGCAGGTAGGAATTTCCGGAAAGTGCCATGCTTTTGTCCACTTTATCTGACATTGATCTCTTTATGTCAGAACGGCACTATTCGTCAGTACGAGGAATCGGAACTGGTGTCTTGAACTGATAGACTTTAAGGTATCCTCCCTTAAAGTCATACTTTGCCAGTTTATTCCTCAGACGAATCATCTTTTTGTCTCTAAGACTCTGGGAGAGCGAATCTGGAATTCTGCTGGTAACATCCGACTGGTAGATCATTCTGGTGATCTTGTGCTGGCAGTCTCTGCTGGTGACTTGCGCTGGCACAATCTGAGTCTACCAATTTGTCTGGATGTTAACTCTTGGAATCTCCCATGACTGGTGAACAGTAGCCAGTCGTGAGCTCTTTCTCATGCTGATGAACAGTGTCAGCACGAGTATTTGTCAGCCGCCTTCGGATGAGACTTTTCCAACTGGTGAACAGTAACCAGTGGTAAGCACTTCTCATGCTGGTGAACAGTGCCAGCATGAGTCTTGATCAGCTGCGACTTACAACTCAAAAGACCTAAACAGGACTTTACATTTGAGACTAGAGCTATTCTAGAGACAAACTGACGCTGGTAGGACTTAGGATTTGATCCACCAAAACACCAAAACTAGAATCTAAACAAGTAGCTACTGGGGAAAGGAAACTTAGCCAAATTTCCCAACATTCCTCCTCATCGGAAGGATCCTCCATCTGAACATCGGAAGATGCCCACACTGGCAGTCGGCGGCGGGGGTCCTGTCGAACACTCTGCTGGGGCTGGGAACTGGACTGAGGCTGCGTGTTGAGGAGCAACTGCCGCATCTGAATGTCAAGGTTATTCAACCTCGTGTTCACATTCTGTCGAAAGTCTGCCTGCAAATCAGCCTGCTGCTGCATGTACTGGTAGATCGTCGCCAGATCCACCCCGGAAGATGAAGACTCTCCCGCGAAGTGGTGTGGCGGCTGTCCACCGGTCTGATCAGGAATGTGTTGTTCTCCTTCATCATCCTCATGTTCCTCCTCCTCTTCCAATTCTGGGGGCGGCTGCGGCTCTCTCTGGTCTGGCCGGGTCAGTGGTCGGTGTCGAAGTCTGGAGGTACCTGGGCCTCCATGTGCTCCGACCATCAGTCTCATGTGTTCGGGGGTGCTCATCAACCAATTATCACGGAAGTGATAATCAGTGACGTGAGTGAGGTACCGATGTGGAAGTGGAAACCTATCTCCATTGGACATCCGCAGAGACCAACCTCTCTCTCGTGGTGAAAGCATCGTCATCTTCATCAGAGCCCCAGTGCCAAGTCCTCGGTTGTCATCCTCAAGCTCCTCACACTGTGACAAGTCGACCCCCACAAAATCTGCAATCGGGGTGATCAAGCCCCCGCTCCAAATGTTGCCTTTTTTTGCCTTTATTTGATTCCTCCAGTGGTCCATGAAAAATGCTGCGAGGCTAAACTTCGTCCCCGTCAGTATGCAGTAGAGGGCGTAGAGTTCTCCAATTCTGACCTTGCCGCTCTCGTGCCTGCCGAAAATCGATACCCCCATACATCTCTGGATGTATCTGAAAATAGGGTTGTCGATGGAAGAAGCCTTCAAATTCCCCGAGTCGAACACGCGCAAGTCATCGCTACCATCTGCAGCGATTTGGGTCCAGAAGCGAGCACTGTCGAAGCTTGGGGGAGGAACACTATCTCCCCCTTCGTAGACTCCCCAAATTTCCTCGAGCTTGTTCCTTGGGAGCTCGTGGTAATTGTTCAACAGCTAGAACCTAATTGTGGTAGGCTCTGCTCCTGGCTCGACCTCAAAGACTCGGAGTGATGCAAAGAACTCCAAGACCAATGCCGGATAAGTTGGCCAACGGCCTGTCACCCACGCACCCCAGCCAATCCTCTCCAAGAGGTTCTCAATGTCGTCACGAATGCCCAGCAATTGCATCGTCTCTGGGCAGGGATAGAGTGTCTGTCGGACCGCGAACTCTTCCCCCAAGAACTTCTCGTAACGCTTCTGATGAGACCGTTTGGTGAATGTGGGTTGGAAGTCCATTGTCAATCTGTAAGGGTAGTGAAAGGATTTGTCAAAATTCATCACCATTCTTCACAAAATCCCAATGCAAGCATATCCAATTTGAGCAAAAATCCGAAGAAATCGATGTACCCATGCAAAATTGGTTCGACATTCATGCAATTCACTCTCAATTCTAGCCTATTATCATCACGTTTGACAGAATTTGGTCCAGAAATAATAAAGCTAGAAAATCACCCAAACAAGAAAAATTCCCCCCAAACATTCGTATGAAAAATTCAATGAAACTCAAGCACGAATCAATCACGAACAAGTATATCGATGAAAACCACAAACCATATCGAGTAATCACCACGAATAGCAACGAAATCGACAAAATTTGCAAAAATGAAAACAAGGGCTCCAAACTCAATTTTTGTCTAAAATCATGCTCAAATCCTTCAAATCATGTGAAATAATCGAAAAGGAGAGTGTTAATATACATACCGTGGTTGATTTTGACGATTTTGGAGAGAAAAGTTCGAATTTGGGGTTGGGAGAGAAAAACCGTGCGTGTGTTTGTGTTTGTGAGGAAGAAAATGAGGTGAGGGGGTTTAAAAACCCGTCTCTGTTCGCGGCCCAGAACCGACCGCGTCGATCGACGAGGGGTCTTCGTCGATCGACGAAGCCCATTTTTCCTCGTCGATCGACGAGAAATGGCGTCGATCGACGCGGAAGTTTTTCCTCGTCGATCGATGCCAATTTCTGACGATCGTCGTGGCCCGACTGGACTCGACACAATTTTGAAAAAAAAAAAAACAAAACTGAACTGACTCAAAAATAAAAGAAATAAATAAAACAGGAAACTGTTGGGTTACCTCCCAACCAGTGCTTGGTTTATTGTCGGTAGCTCGACAATACCTGACTTTTAAGGGTGGTTCAAGTAGTACTTCTCCACTGCTCCAATCTGAAGAGGGGTGTAGTACGGTTTCAGGTTTTGCCCGTTCACTCTGAAGGTCTTTCCATCTTGTCCAGCTAATTCAATTACACCGTTTATGAATTGGCTGATTACGGTGTATGGTCCGGACCACTTTGACTGAAGTTTACCTGGCATGAATCGCAGACGGGATTTGAAAAGGAGAACTTTGTCACCTGAATGGAAAACATGCGAGCGGATCTTCTTGTCGTGGAACCTCTTCGCTCGATTCTTGTAGATGACATTGTTCTCATAAGCTTCATCTCAAAAGTCTTCCAATTCATTCAATGACATGGCGCGTTCTTCTGCAGCTGTCCTCCAATCAAGATTCAACTCTTTCACTGCCCTCCAAGCCTTGTGTTCCATCTCAACAGGAAGATGACATGACTTTCCGAAAATTAGCTGATATGGAGATGTCCCAATTGGTGTCTTGTAGGCTGTGCGGTATGCCCAAAGTGCATCATCAAGCACTGCCGCCCAATCCTTTCTTTGCTTGACCGTCTTCTCCAAAATCTGCTTTATTTCTCTGTTGGACAATTCCGTCAACCCATTCCCTTAAGGGTGATATGGAGTGGTGACACGATGCTTTACTCCGTATCTGGCAAGGAGAGATGAGAGCCATCTGTTGCAAAAGTGTGATCCCCCATCACTGATCAGGGCTCTCGGCGTTCCGAATCTTGTCATCAGCTTCTTCAGGAACTTGATAACGACTTTGGAGTCGTTGGTGGCTGTCGGAATGGCTTCGACCCATCGCGATACATAATCAACTGCCAACAGGATGTATGTGAATCCTTGCGATTTCGGGAAGGGTCCCATGAAATCGATCCCCCAGACATCAAATATTTCAACTTCAATCACCGGTGTCTGTGGCATCTCATTCTTTCGCGATATGTTGCCAGTCCTCTGGCATCGATCACAGCCCGTTATCCATCCACGACAGACTTCATAGATAGAAGGCCAATAGAATCCGCTTGAGAGGATTTTGAAAGCGGTCCGGTTGGCGGAGTGGTGGCCACCAGTAGGAGATGAATGGCATGCTTCAAAGATTTGTTTCCATTCAGACTGGGGCACACAGCGGCGGATGACGCCATCAGCACATCTGCGCCATAGGTAGGGATCCTCCCAATAATAGAATCTGACGTTATGCAAAAACTTCTTCTTTGCATAAGGGGAGTAATCCGGAGGAAGTACACCGCTGGACAAGTAGTTGGCGAAATCTGCGAACCACGGAGTTTTGGATTCATATATCTCTCTCATGTCCTTCAAGACATAGACTTGTTCATCAGGGAATGTCTCTCGGATTGTCACTTGCTGATCATCTCCCTTGACTGGCGGTTTAAGCCTCGACAGGTGGTCGGCGATGACATTCTCGCTTCCCTTTCTATCCTTGATCTCCAAGTCAAACTCTTGCAACAACAAAATCTACCTAATCAGTCTGAGCTTGGCATCTTATTTTGCAAACAAGTACTTGATTGCTGCGTGGTCGGTGTAGACAATTGTTTTTGAGCCTATCAGATAAGGCCGGAACTTGTCAAATGCGTACACAACCGCGAGCATCTCTTTTTCCGTCGTGGTGTAGTTGCACTGAGCTGGATTCATACTTTTGCTGGCATATTGAATCACATGGAAGAGTCTTCCTTTCATTTGGCCCAGAGCTGCTCCAACAGCATAATCGCTGGCGTCGCACATCAATGTGAAAGGCTCATCCCAATCTGGTGCAGTCAGGACTGGTGCGGTTACCAGCGCTTCTTTCAACCTCTCAAATGCTTTATGACAGTCTTCATCAAAAACGAAGGACACATCCTTCTCCAGCAAGTTACACAAGGGCCGGGATACCTTTGAGAAGTCTTTGATGAACCTCCTATAGAATCCTGCATGACCTAGGAAACTTCGGACGGCTTTGACGTTTGTTGGTGGTGGCATCTTCTCAATGGCTATCACTTTGGCTTGATCTACCTCCAATCCTTCGGCTGACACTCGATGCCCCAACACGATTTCTTCTCTCACCATGAAGTGGCACTTCTCCCAATTGAGGCATAGATTTGTCTCAGCACATCTCTCAAGTACAGTAGCCAAGTTCTGCAAACAGACATCAAATGAGCTACCAAAAACTGAGAAATCATCCATAAATACCTCCATGATTTTCTCGATGAGGTCGTGGAAGATTGCCGTCATGCATCGTTGGAAGGTGGCCGGTGCATTGCATAATCCAAAGGGCATCCATCGGTAGGCGAATACTCCATATGGACAGGTGAATGCCGTCTTGTGTTGATCTTCCGGCGCCACAGCTATCTGATTGTACCCTGAGTAACCATCAAGAAAGCAGTAAAAAGGATAACCAGATAATCTATCTAGCATTTGATCAATGAATGGAAGAGGGTAATGATCCTTGCACGTGGCGGAGTTCAAGGCTCGGTAGTCAATGCAGACTCGCCATCCATTGATCGGTCTTTGCGCTACTTCCTCTCCATCATCGTTCTTCACAATTTGCATTCCTCCTTTCTTGGCTACTACTTGTGTAGGGCTTACCCACTTGCTGTCGGAAATTGGGTAGATCATGCCATGGTCAAGGAGTTTGAGAACCTCCTTCTTGACAGCCTCTTGCATGATGGGATTCAGACGTCGTTGTGCTTGTCTCTTTGGTTTCGCATCCTCTTCATGGATGATCTTGTGCATGCACAGCGAAGGACTGATTCCTTTGATGTCTCCAAAGGTCCATCCAACGGCGGACTTGTATGTCCGCAAAACTCGCAACAGCTTGTCAAGTTCCCCCTGTGAAAGATAAGCAGAAACGATAACAGGGTAAGTGATGTCTGAGCCTAGGAATGCGTACCTGAGATGTGATGGGAGTGTCTTGAGCTCCAGAATTGGTGGATTGGACCTGGAGATCGGCTGTCCTGGGTTTCCATCGATCGATGAGGATGCTGCGTCGATCGACGCAGGTGCGGTCTTGGCGTCAATCGACGAGACATCAGAGTCGGTCGACGCGGGCTCTCTGTAGCGGCTCGGTAGCGATTCTCTTTTAAGTTCTTTCTCTCGAGTAATTTCCTCGAACACATCTAGTTCCATGACTAGATTCAGGATCTCCTCAGTGGCTTCATCCAGATTTTCAGAAGAGGAGAGGGAGTGTTGCAAGCATTTTTCCAGGAAATCCGGTTCACTTTTGAGACAGGTGTAGGGGGAAGACATTACCGGGCTGAAGCAATTGATCATGTGGCATTCTTCTGCATAACTTCCATCATCGTGCTTCTGCATTGCCTTGTAAATTGAGAATGTAACAGACTCATTGTTCACTCGGAACGTCAGCTTGCCGTCTCGGATGTCGATCAATGCCCCTCCGGTTTTCAGAAACGGTCTCCCAAGGATTAGAGGAATATTTCGATCCTCCTCCATATCAAGTACCACAAAATTGGCTGGGATTATGAAATCCTTTACCTTCACCAGCACATCTTCAACAATGCCCTTCGGATAGGAGACTGATCGATCAGCCATCTGCAGAGAGATCGTCATGGGCTTGATGCTGCCGATCTTTAGCCGCTTGAAGATTGAAAGCGGCATCAGATTGATTGATGCCCCCGAGTTACAAAGAACCTTTCCGAAGGTCTCACCTCCGATGATACAAGAGATTGTGAAAGAACCCGGATCTTCCCTCTTGATTGGCATCTTCTTTTGGATGATAGCGCTGCACTCTTCAAAAAGATTGACCGTCTCGTGCTCCAGGAACGGTCTTTTCTGAGAAACCATGTCTTTCAGATACTTTATGTACCAGGGCATCTCTTGAAGAGCTTGTACCAATGGAATATTGATATGCACTTTCTTCATCGTCTCCAAGAATCGTGCATATTTTTCGTTCATCTTGCTCTTGGCAAACCGCTGCGGATACGGCATTGGCGGTTTCTTCATTGGCAGTTGAGGAGCAGCCGTCGATCGATGCTGATCAGGCTCGATCGACGCCTCTTTGGAGGCTCCATCGATCGACGAGGATGCTCCGTCGGTCGACGGAGCTTCGTCTGTGGCGGTTTCTGCCTCTTCTTCAGCTTCTTCATCATCTCGGGCGCCTTTTTCTGATTGTTCAGGCCCTTCATAGGTCTTGCCCCCTCTCAGAGTGATAGCGTTCACTTGATTCCTCTGATTCTGATTCTTGGGATTGACCTGGGTGTTGCTCGGAAGTTGCCCCGGCTTGTGTTTGGTCCCAAGGGCATCGACGATCTGACTGACTTGATTTTCAATGATCTGCACATGCTTCTGCATCTGATCAACCTTTGTGTTCACCCCCGAGATTTCCTATTTCAGCTTGGCTACAGTATCAGTGGAGCCTTCCATGAACTTAGCCAAAATCTCCTCGAGATTTGGCTTCTTCTTCTCTACAACTTCTCCGTTTTGCACGGCAAATCCTGGTGGTGGTTGCTCTGCAGCTTGAGGGTTTGAGTAAGAGAATCCAGGATGATTCCTTGCGTGATTGTAATTGTAGGGCTAGTTATTCTGTTGATTGTGGTGCTGGTAACCACCTCGATAATTGTTCTGATAACCATTCCTCTGAACAAAATTCGCCTCAGCTTTGTCTCCCTCAATTGGATCCTGCACTGTTTCAACTGCAGCAACTGTTTTCTCTTGCTTCAGATTAGCAAACTCTTCCTTAAGCTTTTTTAACTCGGCTGCCAAATCAGGTTGCTCGGCAACTTTTTCTGTTACTTTCGCGACAACTTTCACAGGCCGAGTTCGGCTTGAGGACCACCTTTGAGTGTTATTGGCCATCTTTTGGAAGAACTCCATGGCTCTCTTCCCACTCTTCGTCATGACTGTATCTCCAAGTGTGGTGTCCACCAGTTTGGCTGTCTTATCATTGAGCCCTTCGTAGAACGCCTCAGCTTGTTCTCCTGGCGGAAAACCATGTCCAGGACAGGCTCTCAACAGCTCTTTGAATCTTTCCCATGCTTCACTAAAGCTCTCGTCAGGCCTTTGAGCAAATCTGATGATTTCTTTCCGTCTCTGCCTGATAACACTTGGAGGGAAAAAGTTCTCTAGAAACTCATTCCTCAATTCAGTCCACGTGCCTATGCTTCCTTTGTCTAGCGCGATGAACCAAGATTGTGCCTTATCCCTCAGAGAGAATGCGAACAGACGCATTCGGATGGCACTCTTGCTGACTCCTCCAATCTTGACAGTGTTACAGAGCATCAGGAACTTATCGAGGTGTGCATAGGGATCCTCAGTAGGTCTTCCTCCGAATTGATTTTGCTGCACCATCTGCACCAATCCGGGCTTAAGCTCAAAATTATTGGCATTGATGCCAGTTCTGAAGTCCGTCTCCCTGAACCGAGGTTTATACCGATTCTGCATAGCTTCCTCTTCTTCCTCATCGTCAGAGTCCTCTGGAGGAGGATCCTGATTGTCTTCCTCTCCATTGTCGGGATTGTCCTCAAACAGTGGGTTATGGCGAAGATCCCTTCCATTCGGATTGTTCCTCTCGAGGTCGTATTGTTGGATCTGCGCCCTCATAGCTTGGACTTCTTGGAGAAGCAAAGCCTGCTCCTCTGCAGTTAGAACTGGTGGAGGTGGTGGTGCGTTATCTCCCATCGCGTTATTACTTGAGCTTTCCTGAACACGCTTATTCTTTCGGATCTTTCTGCAAGTGGCTTCAATATCTGGATGATAAAATAGCGGGTCCTTGCCTCTGGCTCGCGTACTCATGCACTACCTATTCAGCAAAGGAGGAAGTGAGATGAAACTGGAAATAAAACGAAACAAACTGAAATAAACAACGGAAATTTGGAAAAATAGAAGCGACGTCGATCGCTTGGACCTAGCGTCGATCGACGGAAAGAATCCACTTCGTCGATCGACGCGGCGTCCTCGTTGATCGACGGCGGGTACGAAAACTTGAAGAAATTACAGGAAACACAAAAATTTACAGCCTAAAGCAATATTTCAATCACAGACTTAATAGTAAGATTAATTCTATTCTATTCCCCGGCAACGGCGCCAAAATTTGATCACTAAATTTATTTAACAGTGACATAGCAAAGCTAATAATATAGTGGCAAATAAAATTATTGATCCCTCAGGGAAAGAAATAACGAATAATCTTGAAGTACTAAGTCAGGCGTTCTTGAAAATACTGGTTAGGAAAATCGAATAAAAGGTTTGGTTGTTGTTTTGGAAATCGCAATATTTGCTAATGAAAATTAAACAGAACTTTAAAAAACTTTTGAATTCAAATAAGAGAAGCACAGATTCCAGGGATATCTATCTATCAAGTATGACATGTGTGAATGAATTGATTAATTCCCAATTTTAATTCCTCTTCATAGTGAAACATCAGAAAAGTATTACGAACTTCTTTGTTGGACAATTCGTAAAGTAGATTAATTAATTACCTATCTCCGTTCGGTCTCAAGATAAATTAACTAACTCCAAAGATCTACAGAATTATTCCTACAATTAATCTCCTTCAGTTACGACAAGAAATCAAATTATATTGTGAAAATCTCTTTCGATTGAAAACTATCACAGTTACGTCTCAAGTAATCAACTAGATAATCCTAAGATGTGGCCAACAAATCAAGATTATGAATAAGCACAGATTTCACAAACTACGAAGGAAAAGGGAAAATAATTCAATTAATCACAACATGCATACATTGATATTTCGAAACCCTAGAATCTGAGAAGGGATTTAGTTACACATATTCATAGTAATATTCATCATAGAAAAATACAATCTGAATTGCATAAAAACTGGAATCCGGAAATCTTCTCGCAAAAACTTGTCTTCAAACATAAAAATTCTTCAACTCTAATATTCTAATAATTGCTCTAACTCTCTATCTCGTAAAAGTCGAAATTTACATGAATTTATAATGATGAAAGATGTATCTAGCAGTATCTAGGATTAGATATGCCTCTATCTCCAAATCAGATAAGAAACAGGATTTCCGCGTGCGCGTCGACTGCGTCTGTTTGGCGTCGATCGCGTCTCAACTTCTAGCCTCGTCGACCGCTTCTGAACAGCGTCGATCGATGCGGCCTCCTTCTTCCATCGATCGCCTTCTCCTTTGCTTCGTCGATCGTTTGGCAACAACATGCCTCGTCGATCGACTAAGGGACTCGTCGATCGACGAGGTCTCGAGCACTGGATCCTGATTCCTCTGTTTTTCGACTAGAAACCTGCACGATTCATCAAACACGACATTCCAAGTACAAAATCCAATTCATGCATGAAAACAAGTACAAAAACGATCTAAACACTACACAATCAGTCAAAGAACTATAAGATAAGTTGGTGAAAATCCTAACTTGTCATATTGCTAACTCAGTTTGCACGAGAAAAGAAAGTGCTCTACTGACGTGTTTCATATCTCAGGAGCTAGAGCCAATGAAAATTGGAGATGCTCTGAAGTCAACTGACTTGATCAATGCAATGCAAGAAGATCTTGTTGAATTCAAAAGAAATGAGATTTGGTACTTAGTAGATAGACCAACTCATCAACAAGTTATCGGCACCAAATGAATCTTCAAGATTAAGAGAGACGAAACTGGGAACATAGTAAGGAATAAGCCAAGGCTGGTAGCAAAAGGATATGCTCAATGTGAAGGAATTAATTTCGATGAAACTTTTTCTCCAGTGGCCAGACATGAAGCAATCCGCCTATTTCTTGCCTATGCCGCGCACAACAACTTCACAGTCTTCTAGATGGATGTGAAGAGTGCCTTTGTGAATGGGGAGCTTAAAGAAGAGGTATATGTAGAACAACCCCCTAGCTTTGAAGAAGGAAACCATGTTTACAAACTGTGGAAGGCTCTTTATGGGTTGAAGCAGGCACTCAGAGCTTGGTATGAGACGCTGTTTCAGTTTCTCCTCAGGAATGGTTTCCGGAAAGGCAAAATCGACACAATGCTATTTAGAATCAAGGATGGATCAAATATCCTTTTGGTGCAAATCTACGTTGACGACCTCATATTCGGATGTAAAAACTTGAAGATGTGTGAAAAGTTTGCCAATTTTATGCAAAGCAACTTCCAGATGAGCATGATGGGCAAACTGACTTATTTCTTGGGTCTTCAAGTAATTCAATCCAATGAGGAATCTTCATCAACCAGAAGAAATATACCAAGGACTTGATCAGCAAGTTTTGTCCACAGAAGATCAAGCCCTTATGGATTCCAATGAGCCCAAGTGCTCAGATCAACCTTGATGAAGAAGGCGAGACAGTCAACCCAACAACATACAGAGGCATTCTTGAGCTACTCCTATACTTAAATACAAGTAGGCCGGACATCTCCTACTCAGTTGGAGTATGTGCGAGATCACAAGCCAATCCCAGGAACTCGCACATGGAAGCTGCCAGAAGAATAGTCAAATGCCTCAAAGGAATGGAGTCATTTGGTATTTGGTACCTAAAATCTGACGAACTGACTCTCAATGCTTATTCAGATTCAGATTTTGGAGGATGCAGAATCAACAGAAAGAGCACAAGTGGAACATGTCAGTTCCTAGGTCACAAGTTTGTTAGTTGGTTCAGCAAGAAGCAGCATTCAGTAGCCGCGTCTAGAACTGAAGAAGAGTATGTTGCTGTAGCAAGTTGTTGTGCTCAAGTGCTTTGGATCAAGCAACAACTGCTTGACTACGATGTCAAAACTGAGTGTGTCCCAATCTATTGTGATAGCAGTAGTGCAATGTGCATCAAACGCTGAACTTACATACTCCAAGTGTAATCAGCAGGCTTCTAACTCTCTGTCCCCTTCTTAAGATTTAAATTGCTCCAAACAGACTAGAAAAATCAATCAAGCAATATCCCTCCGAGTTTATAAGGAGAAGTTCTTAAGTAAAAAGCTGACATTGAGGGGGAACTTTTATGAGTTTATGCGACAAATTGTCAAAACTGTAATAACTCTAAAGTTATCCTCACCTCAATGGCTTAGGTTCTAGATGGCTTTGACCACACCAAAAAGGGGGAAATTGTTAGGATTTTTGTTAGAGAAATCATTCCTTGCTTTTTGTTGTTTTTGTGGGTCAAAGATTGTAAGTCATCTTAGTATGTTTTTCCAGTTTCTAGAGTTCTAAATTGTGATCTTTGTATAGGATCGATCGAATTGTAATAGAACTTAGGCTGAAGACTGAGCAAAGGAGGATGCTCGAGAACTGATTATCATCACGCCTAGCCTTGACCCAAAACTGTGTTGGAGCATTCAGTTTAAGGTCAATCCATACTGACCAGGAGAAGTCAGTATGATGGTTTTCCAGAACTGACTAAAGAGAAGTCAGTTTAAGGGTTTTTCATACTGATAAGTAGAAATCAGTATAAGGGCGTTTTCCATACTAATGTGGACAGTCAGTATGAGGGTTTACCGTACTGACCCTGGGAAGTCATTATGAGGGCTGAGCTGTACTGACTTTCAAAAGTCAGTATAATAGTCTCTACCTTTAAAGATTGAGCAATTCGAAAGTTATCAAAGCTCAGTCAGACTCAGGCATTCAAATATGTCCAAGTTAGTACGAGGTTATACAAACTGGGATTCCTCGGGCTGAAAAGAAGTCTGACATAAAGTTAGTGTATCGTACACTGATGCAGCAGAGCAAAGTAGAAAGGAGACGTTAGGCATGGGCTACGATTGGACAATATAATCCATGAGTCTAACGTCTAGATTTATGAGTCTAACTGATAGAAATTCAAATTGCCAATGGTCCTCCTCTATATAAAGGCCTGCCCTCCCAACCTTAAATGGTTACCTGAACAGAATTCAAAATCTGATAGTCTTGAGAAGACAAAGGGCATTCTTTCAGGTCATCTCTCTGCTAAACTCTATGAGTTTCCATGTTTTCTACCACGAGACTTGAGACTCTGACTAATGTTACCCACCGTCATAACTTCTCCTCGCACGAGGCTGAAGCTTTTTTTGGTGAATATATATTTCTGAGATATATTCATAGTAGTCAGTTTCTTAGTCTGGAATTCTTATTCTCACGGGTGTATGCCAACCACCTGAGTTCTGGGAAGAACAAGTAAACATCCAACCACCGGGAAGAAGGCTGTGGGGTGTCGTCCTGACTTTAACCTGAATACTAAGTCTACTAGGAATTCCTAGGCAAGTGCCACAGCAGACCGAAGGACGAGGAGCCAACGGGTTGTGTATAGATCGTAAGGAGGCTTGTATTTACTTAGTGAATTATCCAGACCTTGGGTCTGAAGAGTGGGTGTAGGATATTGAAATCCAAACCACTATAAGTCTTGTGTGCTCTTTACAGCTTTATTTACATTCTTGCTGTGTCTTTCTGTTTCACAAACTGACTTTGAAACCTTCAATACTTCTAAGTATTGAAGAGTATATAATGTGAAACTAACTTAACCAGGACACGACTAAGCTTAAGTCTTCTAAACACACAAAATTAACTACACTCTATTTTCGTCGAACAAGAGCAACTGTCATTTTTACTTTCGCTGCATATTATATATCTTCCGCCGCACATTTTTGCACTCTAATTTCGGGACCAACAGATGCTTCTTTCGCTTTTTTAACATTTAAAAAGTCAGTTCTTCATAAACTTCTCAATAATCACTACAAGAAAAAAGCTCATAGACAACACTGAAAAGACAACGGTTTAGGCTTAAAATCATTGTCGTAGAGAGATAATAGTCAAAACCGTTGTCTATTAGAATCTTAAAACGTAAAAAGACAATGGTTTATTCATACCGTTGTTGCTTAAGTGTTGTGTATTCCTCAAAAGACAACGAATATATTTTACTGTTGTCTTCTAAGTGTTGTTATATATTTTATCTATAATTTTAAATTAATTTAAATCTAAAATTAATCTTAAACCTAATAAAATCCCTAAATCCTAAGTTTCCCCACCCTTCTTCAAAATCACAATCCTCACGCACGTTGCCTTCTCCTTGAAACTGATGCACGCCGCTGCTAAGAATATCACCATCTACCGTCCATCGTCCGTTGTTTGTCGTCTACTCGCATGCTGCCTGCACTGCCCTCATCGCCCTGTCCCACTCATTCATCCCCCGTCGACATTCCCGCAAGCCCGCCTGTCCGCCGTCTGTTGTCCGCACGCAGACTGCCGTCGTCTGATGATAAGGAGGTACTATTGCAATGCACTTTTAATCTCCGTTGCAGGTATTTTCTCTCTCAATTGTTTGTATTCCGATTTCATGTATTTCATGCTTTTTTGTTTGGATTTATGCATTTTGGTGGCTGTAAACGTATGTGTATAAATCCGCTAATTGCTTCCGCCATCGCAATTGAAATTCTTGCAATCTTTGTTTGATGATATTGCATTTTGGCTTCTGTTTTTTCTATAGACCTCAGTTGAAGGAGTTTTGATTATTAAGGGTTTTTTATGAAGTCTCTTCTACGATTAAACGAAACTTTAGGGTTTTGTTCTTCAGTATTTTATTGGGTTTTTGGTTTGGTTTAATTCGTTGCTTTGTGGATGCTTAGGGCATTTTTGTAGTGCACTATTTACTTAGTAATAAATTCGCAGAGTCTGTGAAAAAGCGTTGTCGTAGAGTATGTGAAAAAGTGTTGTCGTAGAGATATATACAATAATAATTTGTTGAGACCTACGACAACGGTTATCAACTGTTGTTGTATGTATCTACGACATTAATAACCGTTGTCTATGAGCTTACTTTTTTTACCCCTGTGACAACACCACCTACAACAACAGTAAAAAATACCCTACGATAACAGTTTTAAATTGTTGTCTATCAGCTTTTTTGTTGTAATAAACTTTCTTTCTTTAAACAAAAAATCTTATTATTAAATTTTTTCATCTCCATTCGCCTATTAAAAAGTAATCCAATAAATCCAGTGAAACACTTAGAAAAGGCAAATTGTCTTCATTCCAAGATACGACTAGGTGGTCGACAACAAAATTTGTGAAATTAAAATTGAGAAAACATAATGAAAGTAATGAAATATTGTTTTCAATAAATGGATTGAGGGTAGCAAGAATTTAGGTGGGGAACCCATTTGGCACATGGCAAATTGGGGATGCTTCAACTTGCTTTTTATTTTTTTTATTTTATTTTGTCCAAAGGTGCACGAACCCCTCCAATTATAAAGAACCAAAATGACGAAGATAAAAGGTATACTACATAAAATAAAAAGAAATAATATCTTTTTTTTCTAGAATACTTCGTAAATGATGAATCCCAATAGGACAGTTATATTTGTCCAAAACCATATAATTCAACAGATATTTTACTTTCGATCGTGCCTGTGAGATTCCTATCATCGAGTTTTGAATCAATACTATCATATTGTAATTATTCAATTGCGATGAATCTGAAATTCAATTTTCTTAAACTGAAGATTCTTAATTTTAAACCTTATTTTTGGATTTTTGAGTTAGCAAGTTGATCCACAAATTTGTAAATTTATTTTGCGTGTACGCTTTTTGAAAATCTCGTTCATCTCTGTATTTGTATTATTTGAGATTATTAAATACATATCTGATAAAAAAATATCTCTAAATAAAAAAAATATTAAATGTATGTATCACAGTTTCTACATTTCATCAATCAAAACTTATTATTCTTCTACGCATCATTTGACGTGTTTTAAGTACTTCATAATTGATATGATATTTATCTTTATAATATTATAAAATCTATTATCCTTAAATACAATTATAAAAAATAAAATTTATTGTATTTATACTCAAGCTATATTATGATGTTATAAATTCACAATTTTTATAATAGTATTAATTGAGTCAATTAACTAGATTTGGAATTAGTCCTTTCATATTGTTCGATATTAGGTAGGAACACGTTTGCTTTGGTGAGATGAAATATCTCAATTATAATGCTCTTTTAGGTAAACTCATTAACATTGACTCATCAATTTTTTTAACTAAATTGATATATTATGTTTTAGCAATATAGGCATTGATCATAGTTCATTTATTTTGAAGTTTATGTTTTTTTTTTTTTTTTTATCTTTTTCGTTCAAGTCATTCGATTATTTCTAATGACATAAATAAATTTCTGTTATATTTTTTTTCTTTTGGAGGTGTTTATACCATTTCTCCATTTGAATAAGCAAGACCGATTCTTCATATGAAAAACAAATATCAAGAATGACAACTAGTTTTTCTTGCATTTTCAAATGCTTCAACTTAATTTTGAATTAGGAATGTAAATCAGAACAATTTATTGTATTTTGGGCCAATTCTATTGAGTTGAGCTAGGGTTATTAGTTATTACTTTGTGTTAATTCTAATGCATGCTTAATTATTCTTTTGGTTAAAAAGTATTATTACTGTGTTATAAATTTAAGTTGTTCCAATCTAGGACAAAAAAATTAAGAATTTTTTTTGTTTTTACTGTGTTATAAATTTTTTAATGTCATCAAATATTTTCCTCTTTCATTCTTCTAACACAATAAAAAAATATATGAAGTTTATTTTTCTCTCTGATAAAAATCCTCAAATTACATCACAATCTTTGTGCGGTCCTGTAATTAAATTTTAAAAATATACTCCCTCTGTCCCAAGGGAATTTTCCCCATGGGACATGGCACAATATCCAAGATAGTGGTTGAATTAAGGATATTGTGTGTTTTAATTAGTGGATTAGTAAATGTAAACCTGATTTAATAATAAAAAAATGAAAAATGGAAAATGCAAAAAACAACCCCGTTCTCGCCGGCAACAGACGGGGGCATGCTCGTCCTTGTGAGGGCTGTCGGCTAAGCCCAGATCCTCGTTCCCGCCGGCAACAACCCCATACGAGGGTACCGTATCATAGTTAAAGGTTGAACCAAGATCAATATTACAGACGGGGAGAAGCTCGTCCATGTGAGGGCTGTCGGCCAAGCCTAGATACTCGCTCCCGGCGGCAACAACCCCGTACGAGGACATGGTAGAGATGTTGAAGGCTGAACCAAGATCAGCGGTTTAGATGGGGTGAATCTCGTCGGTTGCCCAAACACGTTCGTCCGTGACGAGATCATCACCTGCAACGGTCTCTGAAAACGGCGGCGACGTGGGTGACGAGCGTGTGGTGAACGATTTCATCATCGCGGTGGTATGGTGGATGAGAGCAGAGGCGGTGGAGAGAAATTAGGGTTGGGGGAATTAGAATGGATGGAATGAATGAGTCGGTTGGGTGGGGTATAGGGTTTGGTGGGTTAGGTTATTAATTAGGATAATTAAATTAATTTATAATTAGGAATATTAAATTTATTTAAGGTTGTTAATTAATTTTTATTTTTCGCTATTTTAGGTAAAGAGACAATTTGTGTGGGACGGACGAAAAAGGAAAGAGGGATAATTCGTCTGGGACGGAGGGAGTATTATTTTATTTTTCAAAATATTTGAATATACTTTTTATAATTCATCATAAAATAATCTTTAAGGACTTAATAATCTATTAAAAATTATAATTTAAAACATAGCTAAGTACGATGTTCAATATTGGAAGTAGTCAAATTTTTCCGTGTCAAATTATTTCAACTCTAACCCACTTTTTGGCTATGTTTCGAAGGAACAACCTGTGAATTATTGGCTAGGTTGATTCCCTACTTTCAAGGTTTATACATATCATTATATTCATTCTTTTTCACGATAGAAAATGATACATATATTTATTTATATATTTGAGAATTGGAGTATACTATTTAATGAGTATTAGTAATACTACTCAAATTTATAATTAATTAGTCATGAATAAAACATGCTTAATCCATGTGCTTAAAAAAGATTGCATTATTAATTCATAGTAAGACCTTTTCTAACTCAAATTAAGTTAAGCTAACTCGAAAATTTATCTGATTTTAAAACTATTCATATGAAACAAAAGATTTAATCTTTTTCTTCAATCAATGAACTCTGGACAATAAAGATATCTTCTAGCTGTTAATCGAGTTCGGAAGTTAGTAATGATAAAACCTCACTCATGTAGTCCTGCATAAAATACATTGTTTAAAGATAGAGAATGTTTCAACGTAACTCAATTTCATAATCAGTTTATTATAAGTAAAATATTTATTCATTTGTGCTCTAAAGTTAGAAACTATTTGATAGAATTTAAAAAAAAGCAGAAAAGTTTTAAAAGAAGTACTGGATGGGCTAAATCCGAGAATAAAAAGTAATGAAAATGGAAGTATTGAACAAAATTTATATAGAAGATTACTGATGATATTTGGACAAACATTATATCCAAAATTCGATGTCAAGTGGAATTAAGGATAAATATTGAAAATGACAATCTAATCAAATTATTCAGAATATAATTGATATGAATAATCATATGTTATTCTCGAACACTTAAATATTTTGAAATAAATTAATAAATAAATTATAATTCATTGCAAAGGTGTGACATTTCATAGTCAAAGGAAACAAATTATGGGAGTATTTGTCCCACAAGAATGTCCATTAATCCAATATTATAAATAAATGTGAAAACAGAAAAATATATGCATAAAAAAAAAAACAAAGAATAAGAACTGGCAATTTCAACTGTCATGTCTGCCACAATGACCCAAATTATTGAACGACATTGCGGTTTCGATCACGTTTGTAATGACTCCATTCCACCTATTTTTAATTTTTATATATTTTTTTTATAGAAAACCCAAACACTTTTTAGAATTTTCTGTTCATCATTTTGTTCATTCTCTAGAATAAAAGATATTTTGCTGAATTCGTCGGCAAGAAATAAGTATGCATGTTGCATTAAATAGTAATATATATAATAGGAAAGAAAAAA
Organism: Plectranthus barbatus; assembly: GCA_026898455.1. NCBI lineage: Eukaryota > Viridiplantae > Streptophyta > Magnoliopsida > Lamiales > Lamiaceae > Plectranthus > Plectranthus barbatus. Next base: position 133,858 of record JAPKLW010001765.1, on the reverse strand, counting down.
TATATTTCGAACATAGTATATATAAGAAACGAATATATGATTACAAAGAAGGTTTCACTACTAAATAAGATTAATATGAATCATTAATTAAATATAAATATTAGATGTGTAGTCATTCATATTTTTACATAAATGTATTTTAACACCAAATATACTTAATATATATTTATATATTATAGAATTTGTATGCGCTTATTCCGGCTTCCGTACTTTTCCACCGATAACTGTGGTAATTATGCGTATTGAGCTTTTATCATACTAGTATTTTTATAGTATGTTGCACAAAATTATTAGATTTACATATTTTTAATAAATTGTAAATGTAATAAGGGTTTGATTTTAATAAATCAATGTATGTCACATAAATGTATAAATATTATCTATATAATAGTTATATATTTGATAGATATGATAAGGAACTTGAACTGAAATCGATTCAACATAAATTTGATTTTACCTTCAAATATTCATGGGGGGGAGTTGAAATCTATATCCACCACTCCCAGAAAGAAATCTATATTCATGTGGGCGCAAAATGTTATCCTGCTTTATTGTTACGTAGCAATAGAAGCCTGCTTATGCTGCTTCGGCGGCGCTTTTTCGCCTTCTCTTCGCTCTGGACACGAGCGCTAGTGAAATACCCACGTACGCTTTATATTTTTAAAATAAATTAAAATCCTATAATTTAAATTCAATAAAAAAATTAAATTGTTATTCCCACATTTTATATTTTTTAACATATAAATAATACTAATTGAAGTAACATAAAAAAAATAATCAAACTAATATACTCAAAATTTACATATTGTAGCATTAAATAAAAAATACTAAAATAGAAAAATTGAACTTATGTACCGATATTTAAAAGTTAATCATTTGAGTTCTTATACTCATTTTAATTAAAATGATAAAATAAAATGGCTATAATTTTATACATAAATTTCTATATTATATAATATAATTATATTGATGAGTTGCTCATTATTCGTTATAGTACACATTATATATAATTTACTATTTTAAATTATAACAAATAAATAATTTACCGGATATAAAAATTAATATATAAGTTATATAAAATCAAAGTATAAACAATCTATATAAGTAATAAATCTAATAGTGTGATATTAATCTATCTTATTAATTTATTAATATTATCAAATATTGCTTTCTTATGTTGTTTGAGAATTTTAATTTCACAATAATTTTGCTGGTAATCATCATTCAATTTTGTATGTTATTATATAAATTTAGTTATAGACTGATTACCGAAACTATATAAATTATTAAATTATAAGCTGTGAAATAATAATTATTTTACAGACTATTAATAGAGATAGTTGTTTATCATTATAGAATATATAAATTGATAATAAGGTTGTCTATCTTTATAGCAAAAAATAGATTATTATGATTAGTATTAATTGATAATTATTTAATTAATCATGATGTATTTATGTAAAATAAAATAATAATTTTTTTTGATGGAATAACCGTTCCCGCCATTTTATTTTCTAACAACTTCTTTGCTTTGCTTATTTATAGATTAACTTGATCATGACTAAAACACACGTAAGAAAATGGATTTGATTGAAGGTGACTCAAAACAATCAGTTTCGAAGGAGAAGATGACAACAAAAGAGAGTCCTTGACCGTAGATGAGGTTCAGTCTGCTCTAAATTCGAAGGAGTTGAATGAGAAAAACGAGGAGCTAGAGAACTCTCATGGAGAAGGCCTTGTGACTTAAGTGGCTCTAGGAAGACTGGAGATGAGGAACTCCAACAGGGGAAGTTCGAGGTCGAGGTCGAGGTCGAGGCCAAAGTCAAAGGCATAGTCGAAGGTCAGGTGCTTTCTCTGCCACAAGGAGGGACACATCTAAAGATATTGTCCAGAAAGGTAGACGAAGCAGGAGCAAAAGTAGCATGCCGATATAGCTGTTGCTGACCCAGGAGAGGCATTGATCATTTTGATTGAGCGCTCGGATAGAGAATGGATATTGGATTCAAGTTGTACATTCCACGTGACACCTAATAAGTCATGGCTTGAAAGGTTCCAGGAGAAGGAGAAATCGAGTGTTCTTCTGGGTAACAATAAACCATGCAAAGTGGTTGGAATGGAATTGGTGAGGATTAAGATGCACGACAATACAAAAAGAGTACTTCGAGGTGTAAAGTATGTTATGAAGCTTAAGAGAAACTTGATCTCTTTGGGGATGCTTAATGAACTAGGTTACACGATCAAGATGGAAGCTGGGACCTTGAAGGTGTGCAAATGATCCCTGGTCTTGATGAAAGGAGCTCGAAGGAATGGAATTTACTCTCTGATGGGGAGCAAGATTGATAAGTCAATACTGTGGCACAGACGACTCGGTCACATTAGTGAGAGGGTGCTACATGAGTTATCGAAGCAAGATCTGTTCCTCGGGGACAATGTTAGAGAGTTTGATTTCTGTGAGAATTGCATCTATGGAAAATCTCACCGGTTCAAGTTCTTGAGAAGCATGAAATGAAGGATGTAAAGCATGTACTCACTCCGATGCAGCTCATTTCAAGTTGAGTGATGCTGGGAAACTCGACGAGGAGGAACGAGAGCTTATGAGAGGTGTTCCTTATGCGAGCAATGTTGGTTCGTAGATGTATGCTATAGTCTGTACGAGACCGGATCTTGCTTATGCTCTTAGCATGGTAAGTAGATTCGTGGTTGAACCTAGGAAAAAGCATTGGATAGCTCTGAAGTGGGTCCTCAGGTATGTTCGAGGAACAGTTGGTATTCGAGGATGATGGTTCTGTTGGGATTGTATACTAAAAGAATATATGATTAAGTGTGTTTGTTTGATACACTGGTCTTCATAAATGTGTTACATCAACATAGTCACTATCTGATAACATACCATATGAACTATAATATCCTATTATCTCGCCTATAGGGATGATTGATAAGTTTGTATTTTCAATAACTTATCAAGGAGTTCTTCGATTGTTTTGGTTGTTTTCAGAGAACTTTACTTGTTTTATCATGCATTAAAGGGTTTTCGGACGTATTATGCTCGTCTGAGTCTGGAGGACATGGCTCATGGAAGCTTCGGTTTCGACCGATGCAGACCCGCGTTGGTCGACGTGAAGACATACTAGTCGATCGAGGTAAGGCAAATGAAGAACGAAGCAAGAAGTTCCACGTCGATCGACACAGAGCCGCGTCGGTCGACATCCACCTGCCTAGCAACTATCGAAGTGTGGTCGAAGCAAGGGTTGAAGCGAGTGTCCACGTCAATCGACATCGACCCATATTGACGAGAAATTGAGCCTGAATTGGAAGATAGATTTTTATCTCTTTTCCTTAGCCTAATTGGATACACTTACCACCATTATAAATAGCCCTTCGTTTAAAAAATTAAGACTTATGCATTATTTTGAAGATTGTTTTCCTAGCAACAATTGTAACCAGTTTTAGTTATTTGTGAAGTTGATTATCTAGAGATTCTGGCATCAGTTTTCTACATTCTAGTTTTGACTATGCATCTGAATTTCAAGTTTTATTATTCCTTAATATTATCTATCATTATCATGTGTAACTAAATTCTCCATATATTCTAGGGTTTCGAATTATTATGCCAGCATGTATGATTAATTGAATCAAATTGCCTTTCCTATAATAGTTTATGAAACTAGAGTTTAAATTATAATCTTAAATTGCTGGCCACAACTTAGGATTGATTAGTTGAGAATCAAAGACTCAAAAGGTAATAGTTTTCAATGGAAAATAGTTTTTCATAATACAATTTGATTTCTTGTCTGAAAAGAGTGAAATAGGTTGTAGGAATAAATCTGTATGGTTAAGGAGTTAACTGGATTTTCTCAAGATCGAAAGAATAGAGAGAATTGATTAATCTACTTTAGGAATTGTCTGAACTAGAGATTCTTAATGAGTTTTTGATGTTGCACTGAGAGTAGGAATTAAAATTGATAATTGTTCAGTTTATCGTTTCATGTAAGGCATAATAGATAGAAAACCCTTGGATCTACATTTCCCATATTTGAATCTCAAAAGCTTTTTCCGAAATTTCAGTTTTAATTTTAAGTTTAAGTTAATTTAAATTTTGAATACCCAAAATTCTATTTTTGATTTCCCCTAACCAATGTTCCAAGAAACTGTTTTTTAATACATAGGGTTTTTCGACACTTCACTCCTCTCGGTTCGATAATTTTTTTTCCGCTATATTAATAGCATTAGCTAAATCGCTAGTTAAAATAATTATCGATCAATGATCATATGATGTGTAGGAGATCACAGAGGATCATATGAATTGTTTGACATAGTGAGGTATAAACAGTATCACGACTGAGACAATCCTTTGATAGGTTCTCATTTTAGGCTGCGACATATCAGTTCATAAGTGAGCTTATCCTAGCTACTTGATGTGTCGGTACATCTTTATTTATTGATGGGATCAACATTGAGATGTGCCATTCCAATTGACATATGAATGAGCTCGATCTCTAGATATTTGTTATGATCTTAAACCTAATGGAAGGCTAAGGGGCACACATATGTTGACCACACTTTGACTTGCTATGGTGGCGAGTCGTTCATGTACTCTTATACCTGCATCTTGGGTTTGGTGGTTTGTGTGTGGCCCACTTAGGCTGGACGTGTAGGTTATCAAATCCGCTTTAGGATGGGGACATTCTCTGAGAAGCTAACAATGTTCATTATGTTAAACCATGCAGGTTGAATTATTTAATTCAGGCATAAGTGAAAAGGAGAGAGTGGTACTACTCAGGAAAAAAGACATTAATTAATTATGGCTGATTGTCATAAGCCAAATTAATTAATGAATGTCTGAAACCTTAAATATGTTGATCATTCAAGTTTAATACAACGTGTTCCAAGTAACGTGGTAATAAAGGGGTGAGTCAGCATTGTTTCCGTGATGTAGGTAAAAGAATGTTTTATTAATAAATTATGTTCTGGGTTGGAAATATAATTAATTAATAAGGAGGACCCATTTTATCATTTGCATTCAATCTCTAGTCTCACCCACAAACTCCTTGAGCACATTAAGGTTAGGGTTTGCCAACCCTAAAACTATACAAGCCTTTCTCTCTATAGATTAGATATTGTAAGTATTATTCAATACATTATTAAACAACACGAGAGAGAGATCGGTGGCGTGGCTACACCAATCAAGAAGGTTTGATCGACTTTCTTGAGGATTTGGTAGAACTCGTTCGCGTATCCTCACCAGATTTCCGAGGAGCAAGGGAATTGATCAGAAGATTAGATCTGTTGGAGCACAATAGCATTGATAAGGATCCCCACATCCTGAATCCATCGCCATCGCCATCGCCATTGCCGTCTCCGATCCAAATTTAGAGATCAGAAGCTGGAGTTCAAGTATTTCGTAAATCCTTTTTCTGCAATTAAATATTAGGAGCATTCATAGGGTTTGCCTAGTTTATTCAATCTGATTTATTTTGATACCCTAAGAACGATCCAAAATTGCTGAAATAATAAGCGACAATTCACGCTATCTATTGTAGTCTCAATTCCTATAATTTGTATCACAGCCAGGTTTGGGTTTTTAGGCTCTGTCTTAAATAAATTAAGATTTAATATATATGTATGTTTATATTTATTATGGATGGATTTGAATTGTCGTGGATGTTTTTGTTCTCGTGGCCTTCTCATTTTTGGATTTGTTTTTCCCAACAAGAAAATTTGTGGTTAGATTTGATAGGAAAAATCATGTAATAGATTTTAGATCTATTTTGTATTTTTATTCAAATATGTAAAATTGGAGAAATCAAGAAATAAGAATGAAGAACACATGATGAACACACAACCACAGTTGAGTTAAGCAGCAGCTTAATCCTCGGAGCACTCGCTGGCTAACGGTGGTGCCGGTAGCGGCGCCGGTGGTGGGTGGCGGTGGCGGGCAGGTTTTCTATCTGTGGTTGGGCTGCACCTATTTTTTTTGCTTCTGCACTCGTTTTCAGTGAAGAAGACGGGTGGACAAGAAGCGACGAACGTCATCCAGCATGTGGGGCGCGAGGTGGTTGGAGGCGGCGGCGGCTAGGGTTCCGCCGCTAGCCCATCTCCTTCATCCTTATGCGTGCTGAGTTTGGCTCAACGGGGAGGATGAATCACGGCTGTCTATGCGTGCGGGTTAGAGGTTGTCTGCATGTAGTGTTGGTCGTGTGCACGGTGAGGGACAACGGTTCTGCTCAGAAAAGCACCGTCGGTGGCCGGTAGAGGCGGAGTCCGCGTGCAAGGATCCTGCGCGCAACGGTTGTGTTTCTGCTCAGCCTGTCTTGTGAGGATGTTGGCGTTGTCTGCTGCTGCGATGAGTGTGGCTGCTGCTACAGGCGGTGGCCGTTGGTGGAGGCAACGGTGCGAGCGCGGGTGGCGATGGTAGCTGCTCGTGTGAGCTCCAGCGGTGGCACCACAATGGCCTAGCGGCGACTAGGATTGCTGCTGGCGTCTAGGGTTTGCTCACCCAGATCGTAGCTCGGCCTGTCGGTCCGGAGGTGGCCCGCAACCCTGGAAATTAGGGTTTGGTTGCTATTTTGGGCCTGAAACCCTAATTTGCAGCCCAATTGCTGTTTTTCCAGCCCAATTCAGATTTCAAGTCCGTTGAAGGCCCAACTTTAAGATCTGTATCGCAATTAAGTCTTGCAATAGTTAGATTTAATTTATTTCCATGTAATTGCATCTGAGGGGCCACGAGAATTTTATTTGTTTATTTTTTAATTCTCATATTGATGTGATTTATTATATGTGCACTAGTAAATAATAGAAAAGCATGCCTACTTGCATTATATAATTACAGTTTAATCATGTTGCAAATATTTAATTATTGAGCATGCTTTTTGTGATTTATTTTATGTTTTAAATTGTCTATAAATTTCGGAATCATATTAATTTATGATGAAATTTTGAGTTGTGATATAATTTATGAGACATAAAATAATGTGTGCGCATGAAACCTTTTGAATTAAAATACTAAGTTAGATTTTGGTTATTTTTCAAACTAAAATCATTAGACCACCACAAATACGCTCTGTCATTTGAAGTAAGGCATTTTGAAGCGTAAAATTTGTTGAAGCAGCTTGCGTAAGAAACAACTTACAAGTTCTAATGTGATGAGGTTTATAAATAAAACATTTAGTTTAAGATGAGAAATGGGAGCCTCTAAGAAAATGTCTGCTGAAGCGGCTTGCATTGAGAGAACTTTCACCGGGGTCTAAGATTAATCTAAATGAGATAATGAAGGAGGTAAAGGGTACGCGGTATGGGTTGCGTACATATGCTAAAACTCATTTTATCATCTGGGGTTAGGATAGTGGTAATTTGGCTTAGATGTTGTCTCGAGTATAACTAATGAATGATGTCCCTGCTCTTGATAGGTGAACATGGTCTTAGTATCTCCAATATTAATTTCTTTTGCCAGTGGATACTTGGCATGTCCTGAAATTAAAGGGCCTTTTTTGGTTTGGTCGAGTGGTTTGTCGTAAACGTCTGCTGAAGCAGCTTGCGGTATATTCTTTAGGGTTTGAGTCTACGATTGACAACATGAGTTGCCATTTAATTAAATTATTGCCAAGGGTCGTTCTTAGGATACCAGGAATAAATTTCAATTAAATAAACCATGCGATCCTATGCATGCTCCTACAAAATTAATTGCAGAGGATGGAATTTAGGAATACCTGATCTTCAACATTTGATCTACAGATCTAGATCGGAGAATAAAACGATGAAGTAAATCTGGATCTGAATCTGAACAATGGTGGTGGACAGTTGTTCCTACATATCTGATATTCTCATCTGTTCCCTTGCTCCTTGGAAATCTGGTGAGGATTATCTACTAAGTTGGATCTGAGATATGGAGAAAACGATCAATTTCTCCCTCTGACTAGCCGCGTCGTTTCTCTCTCTTTTTTTCAATACACTGAAAAACATTACTTGATCTGATAGAGAGATGGCCTATATATAGTGTTAGAGTTTTGAGAAACCCTAATGGGCTTGAGCAGTTCATGGGCCAGACCAGGGACCAGATGCAAATAATAAAGTGGGCCCTCTTTATTAATTAATTCTTCCTTGTTCAACCCAGAAAATAATTAATTAATAAAATATTGTTTTAACCTTCACCACGGTAATAATGCTGACTCGCCCCTTTATTACCACGCTATTAGGAACGGGTTGCACCAAACTAACATGATCCACATATTTAAGGTTTTAGACATTCATTAATTAATTTGGCTTATGACAATCAACCATAATTAATTAATCTCTTATTTCTTGAGTAATACCACTCACTCCTTTTCACTTTTGCCTGAATTAAATAATTCAACCTGCAGGGTTTAGCATAATGAACCTTGTGAGCTCCTCAGGGAATGTCACCATCCTGAAACGGATATGCTTACCTAAACGTCCAGCCTAAGCAGGCCACACAAAAATTGCCAACACCAAAAATACGAGTATTAGAGTACATTCGAGACTCGCCACCCTGGTATATCAAAGTGTGGTCAATCTGTGTATTCCCCTTATCCTTCAGTTAGGTTTAAGATTATAGGAAGTATGTTAGGGATCTGACTCATTCGTATGTCAATGAGAATGACACATCCCACTGTTGATCCCATCAATACATAACCATGTACCGACACATCAAGTAGCTAGGATAAGCTCACTTATGAACCAATGTGTCGTAGCTTAGACCGACAGCCTATCCAGGGACTATCTCAGCTATGATACTGTTTATATCTTGCTAGGTCAAACGACTCATATGATCCTCTGTGATCTCCTACACACCATATGGTCATCCCTATAGGCGAGATAATAGGATATTATGGTTCGTTGTATGTTTGTTTCATCAGACAACGAGCATTGTTGTAGCAACACATATATGAAGACCAGTGTACCAAACACTTAATCATATATGCTTTCAGTATACAATCCCAACAATCTCCCACTTATACTAAAAGAATAATACCATTGCTTTATCAAAGTATTAAGTGTGTCTATACTGTCAATCACTCCCACTGCATTCACGTCACCTCTTGTCACGATTTTTCGTATGATGTGATACCACACATCCTATGTGTTTCACTACCTGGTGTGTCTTGGGTTCCCTTGAGTTTGTCATTGCACCAACATGATCACAATTCCATGTGATTTAGGCAAACTCAGAACACACACCTCTAGAGGATAACACCGGAGTTATACCGCTTCTTGCAAAGCTAATGAAGCTGTCAAAGACTCAGCCTTCATACCGGAATCCGCAACACACTTTTGTGTTAGATTCCTATAACTCCTCCTCCAAGGCCAACACATAGTTAGAGGTCGATTTCCTTTCCTTATGATCCTCCTGGATATCCGATGCCATTCAACTCACGAGGCTCATTCATTAACCAAGGTGCCTATCCAGAGTTGAACTGATATTTGTTTAACATGCTTATAGCAGTACAGATATCTAACTTCGTTCATTTACAATATAGAAAGACAACAATCTTTCTTGCTATGAACGAATCACCACAGAATCAATTTAAGTGACTTGAGATACCTGAACATACTTTTCTTGTGGCAACACAAGACCTTAATTCAAAAGATGTTCCAAAATCTCATAAGTCCTACTTCTGAAACTGTTCGGATAACCATCTCGTTATGCCTGACAATATCTCCACTCCGTTTCTGGGTGTGAAAATACCATCTACATAACGTGCAAGGAAAAAAACAATGCTTCCACTGACATATAACTGGTACATGAAACTATCATTCTCGATGGACAATATCGAAATTTCTGTTACATGACCTGAAGCTCCTTTAAGTTCATACTTGAACTACCTTGGCTTCCAGACATGATGCTTTTCACTTTACTGCACATAACTTATCTGGTAGTTGCATACAGATGTCGTCACCTTTTATCAAGGTACCCGTTTATAAAATATGGATAACGTCATCTATCTTTCAGATATTTAAATTCATATGTGTTGTTATGGTTAAAAGAATTTGAATAGGTTTAGTAGTTGCAACTAGTGAGAAGGTCTTGTTGTGAAACATACCTTGCTCACTAACCTAGACCTTCAAAAGCATACTAGGTTACCATTCGAGCATTTCTTTCCTTGTATATCAATCAGTTACTTATAGCTGGAAAGTTATTTGGCAATCACCGATCCTGATGCACAATCATATCCTTTACTGATTCATTTCTGAATTCATGACTTGACGTCATTAAACTGCATCGTTTGTCTTAACAGCTTCGTTGTGCTTCAAGGGATAAGTACGATGTTGTTCATTAAGCTAGGAACAAGTCCAGAGACTGTTTCCACGAACCAGTACCATTAAGCCTGTTAGGGTAACCTCCCACTGCAACAATGCTCCTTTTATGTTGTCAGTTATTGGTGCATTAGTTTTTGGTTTACCACCTTACACAGGTGACCGTGCAATTGGTACCATACCTTCCAAGGTATGCTCAATATGTCATGGGGTATTTGCTGATGGATTTGAATTGTCTTCTCTAAAACGTTAGAGAACAATCTCACATTTGGGTTCATGGTTTCATCCTACACAACTTGCTTGTATCTAGGATACACAAAGCAACCATCTTTTTCGTTTACCTAGAATAGCCCACAAAGCAGTACTAGCTTAAACCTTTCTTTCAACCAATTAGTTTCCTATATCAACTTAACAACCGAATTACCCATCATTGCCCTTTTGACAGATTCAAGGTCTGCTAGGGTATTTGGAACTGATTTAGAAGACACTACATTAAGCAAACACACAACTGCTTTTGGCGCTCTTCCCAAAAACGAAAATTTGGTAAAGCTGGCATAACTTATAAACTTTTAAAGAATCTTATTTCGTTTTACCTACGCTATCCCAATCCAGGGATACTAGGTGTAGTTAACTGGGATGCAATCCCTTTACTCTGCCAGATACTGTAAAATCCCATCACTTAAGATATACCATTATGAATGAACCATAATGTTTTTACGGTCGTGTTTAACTTATTCTCTACCTTAGTCTTGAACGCTCTTGATTAAAGCAAGAGACTAAGACTTGTAGTGAACTAGATAAACATATCCAAATCTTAAATGATTATAGTATCAATGCCTGTTCAGGCAACTGCGGAAGTAGACTCACACCAGCAAACCAGAGCAAACACGAAATAACTTATGGAGATACAATTGCCTATTAAAAGGCCTGGTTACCATCTTATACCTCTAAGTAGTTGTCATAAGTACCATTCTTAGGAATACCTGGATTAAATCTATAATTCCATGAATTATTTAAAACTACTTAGACTGATGTAACCTATCTCTATAGAGATTCTTTAAATTATCCCTTAGAACACTGATAGTTTATGTGATCAAGAATTGAAGAGACAATCATCCATAATAGAAAACACTGTTATTCATTCATGATAGATAAACTCTATCGAATAACTGATGATCCATAACAATAGATGAAAAATATGTTCATCAAAACCAAATCAACATCTCATCAGAAACTTGAATCAAAATAGAGTTTTTAACATAAACTCAAAACAAATAACTCCAACAGCTTGAGAACAATCTCCAGCATCTTCCTTGGAGGTTGTAGTCCTGTCATCCTCAAGCATTATCATCAGCTTGATTCTCTGCACAACGCAGCGAAAATATGATTAGTATTCACAGTAACCACTACTCACAATGAGCAGAAAACTGATACTAAACATGTAAATGATGACGTACCTCATCCATTGGTGTTAACACCTGGAAAATTTGCTTTCTAGTGTCCTAGCTTGCCACAACGGTAACACTTGCCATTTCCTTTAACTTTCCCAGCCTTTTTCTTTGAAGCATAAACTTCATTGTTCACACCAGCAGTTTTCTGGTTCTTATTCCTAGTCGTTCTCTTAGATTTTGCTTGTTTAGGAGCAGCAGACCGGCTACCGGAAGAAACTAAAACGGCTTTCTCGGGTTCCATCAGGGACTGTGCTGCCATCAAGTCACTGAGTAACTCATTAAGAGTATACTCCTTCTTGTTTATCACAGCATTCAACCTGAAGTTTTCAAAGGACTTGGGAAGAGAGTTTAGTATGATATCGACTTGGGCTTCCGCGTCAATACCACCACCATGCAACGTTAGTTCATCCATGAGGTGAGTCATGGCAACCACGTGCACTCTCACTGAACTGCCTTCAGACATTTTCTTACTCACAATCTCCTTCATGAGATTGAATCTGACAATTCTGTCCGTCTCCCCAAAAGTCGCTGTTAGATTATCCATAATCTCACAGGCCTTATCATAATGTTAATGCTGCGGTTGCAGTACCTTACTCATAGTGGTCATCATGTAACATTTCACTACATTATTAGACTTGATCCACTTATCGTAAGACTACTGCCGCTCGGCAGTAGCATCAGCAGCTGGGATTGGCGGACAAGGATCAGTAAGGACAAACTTTTGTTCTTCCGCAACAAGGATATAATCAAAATTACGTTTCCATTCAAGGAAATTCGGACCATTGAGAGGATTTTGAGCGAGGATATTAATGACATTGTTCATAGACATATCTGAAAACGAATAAGCGAATTAAAGTAAGCACATACTACAAACAATTGAAACAAATATGCATAGAACCTTTAGATAAAACAATGCAGTTTGCTTCCTCCAATTGCCCAAGCTAATTCACCGCAAGCTACCCGAGTAAACGTTTACGACAAACGCTCAACCAGACCAAAATAGGTCCTTTAATTTCTCCATGCCAGGTATCCGCCGGCAAATGAAATTAAAATTGGAGATCTTTAGACCATGTTCACCTATCCAGAGCAAGGACATCACAAATGACTTATACTCCAGGCAACATCTAAGCCAAATAAACCACAATCCTAACTACGGATGATAAAATGCGATTTGGCATATGTACTCGACCCATACCGCATGCCCTTTACATCCTTTGTTATCCCATTTAGATTAATCTTAGAGACTTGTGAGAGTTGTCTCAATGCAAGCTACCCGATTAGACGTTTGCTTAGAGGCTCCCACTTCTCATCTTAAAATAAATGTTTTATTTGGAAACCTCATCGCATTAGAACTGGTAAGTTACTTCTAACGCAAGCTACCCGAGTAGACGTTTACGCTTCAAAATACCTTACTTCTAATGAGAAGTCGTATTTGTGGAGGTCTAATGATCTTGTTTAGAAAAGAACCAAAATCTAGCTTAGTATTTTTTAATTCTAGAGGTTTCACGCGCACACATTATTTTATGTTGCCATAAATTATGTCGCATCTAAAATTCCATCATAAATTAATATGATCCCGGAATTTATAGACACAATTTAAAAAACACAAAATAAATCACATAAAGCATGGTTGATAATTTAAAAAATACAACATGCTCAAACAGTAAATAATTAAAGCAAATTAACATGCTTTCCTATTATTTACTAGCTAGTGCGCACATAATAAATCACATCAGTACGAGAAATAATTAAATAAAAAAATAAAATTTCTCGTAGCCCCTCAGATGCGATTACAACTGAAAAATAATTAAATCTAAGCTATTAGAAGATTTATTTTCAGTACAAATCTTCAAACTGGGCCTCCGTTGGACTTGAAATCTGATTTGAATTGCATCAACAACAATTGGGCTTCAAATTAGGGTTTCAGGCCCAAACAACAACACAAACTCTAATTTTTTAGAACTGCGGGCTGCCTCCGGGCTGACAGGCCCGAGCTACAACCCTACAGCCCGGGTGGCCAAACCCTAGCCGCCACCCCAGCAACCCTAGCCGCCGCCGCACATTTCAGCCCTCGCCCGCCGCCGTCCGCAGTCGCCGCCCACGCTGCAACTTCCAGCAACAGCGCCTGACGACCACGCCGCCCCAGGTGTCGCCGTCGATAGGTGACGGGTAGGATCCGGGAGAAGCAGCAGGTGCTGCGTCCCTGCCGCGCGCAACCAGCGTGCAGCCCTACTGCTCTGCCACCTAGCAGAAACACCACCACCGCTCGCCGTTCCCAACCGCGCGCGGCTCCACAACCAACTGCTCGCACACCGTCCGCAGCAAGCTTCAGAACAACGCACTGAGGCCCGTAGAGAGCTGTATACGCGCGTGCACAGCAGGCAAACCCGCGTGCCACTGCCAGCTCACTGCCCCATTCTCGCTGTCAGTCCCTTCCGCCGCTGCCGTCGCCTGCATCCTGCACGCCTGCCTGGATCACCATGCTCGTCAAAAATGCGCGCAGAGTAGCAGCAAAAACTAGGCGCGGCCCAGCCACACGACGGAGCTAGGGTTCCGCCGCGCTGCCGCCCCCCGTCGCTGCCGCCGCCAGCGTCGGCACCGCAGCTGCCGGCGAGTTTCCTTGTTACTGTTGTTGCCTGTAACTGTGACGGGCTGAAACTAGTCGTGTTCTTCGTTTTTGTTCTTCGATTCTCCAGATCTCAATTTATCCAATTTTACAGATTTGAATAATAATGAAAATACAAAAAAAAAATAGATCTAAATCTATTACATGATTTTCCCTATTAAATCTAACCACAGATTTTCTCGTGGTGAAAATCAGATCCAAAAATGAGAAGGCCACTAGAACAAAAACATCCACGGCAATTTAAATCCATCCATGAACATACATATTTATTTAATTTCAATTTATCCAAGATAGAGCCTAAGAACATTGAACCTGGCTCTGATACCAGTTGTAAGGTTTGAGTCTACGATGGACAACATGAGTTGCCATTTAATTAAATTCTTGACAAGGGTCGTTCTTAGGATACTAGGAATAAATTTCAATTAAATAAATCATGCGATCTTATGCATGCTCCTACAAAATTAATTGCAGAGGATGGAATTTAGGAATACCTGATCTTCAACGTTTGATCTACAGATCTAGATCGGAGAATAAAACGATGAAGTAAATCTGGATCTGAATCTGAACAATGGCGGTGGACAGTTGTTCCTACAGATCAGATCTTCTGATCTGTTCCCTTGCTCCTTGAAATGTTGTGAGGATTATCTACCAAGTTGGATCCGAGATATGGAGAAAACGATCAATTTCTCCATCTGATCAGCCGCGCCGTTTCTCTCTCTTTTCTTTCAATATACTGAAAAATATTACTTGATCTGATAGAGAGAAGGCCTATATATGGTGTTAGGGTTTTGAGAAACCCTAACCCTAATGGGCTTGAGCAGTGCATGGGCCAGACCAGGGACCAGATGCAAATAATAAAGTGGGCCCTCTTTATTAATTAATTCTTCCTTGTTCAACCCAGAACATAATTAATTAATAAAACATTGTTTTAACCTTCACCACGGTAACAATGCTGACTCACCCATTTTTTTACCACATTATTAGTAACGGGTTGCACCAAACTAACATGATCCACATATTTAAGGTTTTAGACATTCATTAATTAATTTGGCTTATGACAATCAACCATAATTAATTAATCTCTTATTTCCTGAGTAATACCACTCACTTCTTTTCACTTATGCCTGAATTAAATAATTCAACCTACAGGGTTTAGCATAATGAACCTTGTGAGCTCCTCAAGGAATGTCACCATCCTGAAACGGATATGCTTACCTAAACGTCCAGCCTAAGCAGGCCACACAAAAATTGGCAACACCAAAAATACGAGTATTGGAGTACATTTAAGACTCGCCACCCTGGTAAATCAATGTGTGGTCAATCTGTGTGTGCCCCTTATCCTTCAGTTAGGTTTAAGATCATAGGAAGTATGTTAGGGATCTGGCTCATTTGTATGTCAATGAGAATGGCACATCCCACTGTTGATCCCATCAATACATAACCATGTACCAACACATCAAGTAGCTAGGATAAGCTCACTTATGAACCGATGTGCCGCAGCTTAGATCGACAGCCTATCCAGGGATAGTGATGGCCACAGGCCGGTTCCGGTTCGAAACCGCCGGTTCCACCGTTCTGGTAAAATGGAACCGGAACCGGCCCGTGGCTAGAAGGTTAAGGTTTCGGTTCGGAACCGGAACCAGCGGTTCCGGTTCCAGACGCTTCCGGTTCCGAACCGGCGGTTCGGCCCTTATTTTTTTTTTAAAATTTTAATTATTTATTTTATTTGAAATATAATATTTGGTTTGTACAAAAAAATTGTAATTATAAGTATTTTTTTCCTTTGAGTAATATTTGGTTTGTACACAAAAATTGTATAATATTTTTTACTTTGTACACAAATTAAATAAACACAAAAATATATAAGGAATATTTTAAATTAAGATTACAAATTTAAACTTACAAGTTACAAGTTACAATGATGAATGTATATTTACAATTTTTTTTAACTACACAAGTTATACAAATTACAAAATTGAAGAATTAATATTATTACAATAATTGAAAATTAAAACTATAAACAAACAAATTCCAAAAAATTAAAAAAAAAACTTTAATAATTAGGGGGGAGGGGAGGGTTAATTGAAAAGGGCTTGCACTTAATTTTTTACCTTAAAATTAAGTTGCCTACGTATCCCTTAATTTTCATTAAGGGAATCAAAGCCCACGTAGTTCTCTTACCTTACTTACCTTTAATCGGAGTCGAAATCCGCATCACCTAGGCCATCGGAAGCATTAGTACTTGCCGCGCTTGCTTCGGAGTTGTAAGCATCCTCGTCGTCGAAGACGTGCCTCCAATCCGGTTGTTGTTCTCGATCTTCGACATCTTTCCAATCTTTAAGTATAACTTGTGCTCCCAAATTGGCCCGTGTCAAGTTGGACCTTCTTTCATCCAACATATAGCGACCCGAGCTAAATGCTTGTTCCACGGCAACCATTGATGCGGGGACGGCTAAGAACTCTTTCACCATCGTACTTAGGATTGGGTATTGTTGTTGTCGCCTTGACCACCATAGTAGAATATCAACCTCTTGTGGAGCGTTCTCATCTTCTTCATCTTGAGGCTGCAAACAATCACCACCAACATACATTTCCGCCAAATAAACATCTAGTTCGCTTTGTTGCGAACTAGACGGACGGTTTTGAGACATAATATTATGAATTCTAGCTAACAAGGGGTTAGCACTAGTTTGGCCGGAACTAGTTGTCCTAGAGGCAGATCTAATTTGAACTAAGTGCCTATATGTGATACAAAATGAATCAAAAGCTTTACGTAATGTTGTACTAAGTTGGGTTTTAACTACATCGACGGAGGGGAGGTTCAATTGTTCTAAAGGAATAATTTCGTCGGGCCCTATAAATGCTAAGGTTGATAAAGCGGTATAATATGTATCAATAAAAGAATAAACACCTTCTAATTTAATACTAGGATCAAATACTTTAGCAATTAAAAATACGGCGGGAATCTCCCTAAAATATTTTAACCATTTAACAACCATATCAAATATTATATGCCTTAATTCGGGTATGAAACTACATTGATTAAATTGACAAGCAATATAACAACAATGATATAAAACTTTAGAACTAGTGGGATAATAAACACCGGATAAAACTTTAGTTGCGTTAGAAAAAGATTTTAACAATTCATGCAAACTAGTACAGGCATCCCAATGAGATAAATGCAAACTAATACCATAATCATCACTTCTAAAAAATTGTACTAATAATTCTTTATATTTAAAAGTAGCATTAAGCATTTCATAGGTGGCATTCCACCTATGACAAATATCGGTTGGAAAACGTTTTGCTCGGACTCCATGAGTAGAACAAAAAGAAGCCCATTTTTTTGCAATTTTTTTATGACCATGTATGCATAAAACTGCAGCCCTAATAGGTTGGATTGAATGAGTATAAAGTTTCATTCCATCTTGAACAGCTAAATTAAGAATATGAGTAATATAACGACAATGGAAAAACTTACCTCCGAGGACCGGATTGCACTCCAAAATAAGCTCCCTTATTGATGCGGTGTTGTTGCTTACATTATCAAAACCAATAGAAAATATTTTGTCATTTATTTTATATTGGTGAGCTATTTTTATTAATAAACGTGCTATATTTGATGCCATATGAGGATCATCAAATTTTCGGTAAGCAATTATTCTTTTAATTACATTCCAAGAGGAATCTATCCAATGAACGGTTACACCTAAATAATGATGTTCGGATCTACAATCATCCAAAATATCGGAGCAAATAGAAACCCTATGATCTAATTTTTTAAATTGATCGCGTAA
This sequence comes from Plectranthus barbatus, assembly GCA_026898455.1. NCBI lineage: Eukaryota > Viridiplantae > Streptophyta > Magnoliopsida > Lamiales > Lamiaceae > Plectranthus > Plectranthus barbatus. The sequence goes on along the minus strand of JAPKLW010001765.1, from coordinate 115,709 downwards.
AGTCAATCTATATTGTCTAACTCTATTTCTTATTCCACGCACCATAGTTGTGCGTGGAATTCTTTTTTGAAGAGGTTGAAGCGGATGTATATAAATTTCAAATCTTGCTTTATCCATTAATTGAAAAGATAAACTCTCTACACAAACCCATGACGATAATGAATCCCTACATTCTACCGGATCATATTTATGAAGAGGGGAAGAGGTAGACGTACCTTGGGAAGTAGAAAATGCACCTTGGTTTAATTGGGTTTGACCCTTAGCCAATCCTAACTCAAGGGGATGCTTCACCTTTATGTGCCGTTGATATGTTCCATATCCACCACCGGTGGCGTATTTGTATCTCTTTGGGCAATAATTGCAAAAGAGATCAAATTGTTCGGGAGCACCTATAATTTAAATATTTTTCTAGTTAGAAATCATAATTAAAATTTAAAATTTAAAATAAGTATAAGAATTTGAAATAAAAACACCACGTACCTTTCTTTTGCTCCTTCGAACGAATTTTTCGGAAGTGCTTTGTGAAAAGATCGAATTTCAAAGCTTTTGGACTTAAATTTGAATCGAAATCATCATCTTCTTCATTTACCTCGGGGGGGGGGGGGGCCAACACCTTCGTTGCCTTCATTATCCAATGCCTCACGAAATCGCATTTCATGTTCTTGCAATTGTCGGGCATACTCCTCATCGGCTCGTACTTGTACTTCACGAACATCATCATCATCACTCAATGACAAAGTGATGTTATCATCATATTGAGATTGAGGAGAGCTTTCAATATGAAGACTACTCCCACCACGACGACGTTGACGAGATGGACCTCTAGTAGTATCATCTCTAGCTATGGACTTGCCCCTATTGTCGGCACCACCAACACCACGACCACGCCTTGATGACATATTTGAAATTTGAGAGAATGGATTTGGAATGGAAATTTTAAAGATAAATTGCAAAAATAAATTGAAAAAAAGAGTAATTGAGAGTGAAATTGAATAATTGAAACAAGAATTAGACAATGATTGCACTAATTGAGAGAATAGAATGAGAGAATTGAGATTGAGGTGTGAAAAATGTTGAAGGAAGGGGGGGTATTTATAGGAAAAATTACAAAAATAAAAAATTTCGCACGAACCGCCGGTTCCGGTTCCGAACCGGCGGTTCGGGGCGACGTGGCACGATCTGGTTCGTTGAATTTTTTATATTTTTTTTTAAAAAAATAGCCGTTTATAGCCGTTGCAAAATCCGGTTCGGAACCGGAACCGGCGGTTCGGAACCGGAACTGCCGGTTCCAACGGTCATTTTTTTTTAAAAATAGCCGTTGGAACGGTTCAGGCAGTTCCGAACCGGAACCGCCGGTTCCTAACGGTCAATTTTTTTTAAAAATTTTCAATCCGGTTCAACGGTTCGGAATCAGAACCAGAACCGGCGGTTCGGAACCGTTCAAATATATATTTTTTTTAATTTTTGGCGGTTCCACGGTTCGGAACCGCCAGTTCCGGTTCCGATTAAATCGTTGAACCTGAACCGGCCCGTCCAAAAATGGTTCCGGTTCCAGTTCGGAACCATTTTGGAAGGTTCCGGTTCCAAACCGTGGAACCGCCGGGCCGGTTCAGGGCCGATTCCGACGGTTTCGGTTCCAAATGGCCATCACTATCTAGGGACTATCTCAGCTGTGATAATGTTTATATCTTGCTAGGTCAAACGACTCAGATGATCCTTTGTGATCTCCTACACACCATATGGTCATCCCTATAGGCGAGATAATAGGATATTAGGGTTCGTTGTATGTTTGTTTCATCAGACAACGAGCATTGTTGTAGCAACACATATATGAAGACCAGTGTACAAAACACTTAATCATATATGCTTTCAGTATACAATCCTAACATATTCACTTAGGCAATTAGGTGAAACAAATTGTTTTGTTGAATCTAAAGGTTACTATGTATATTTGTTTCAATCGGTCGTAGTATATACTTACTTTAATCCGCTTATTTGTTTTTCAGATATGTTTATTATTTCATCGCTCGTAAATTTAATTTTACACAATTCCTTGACTAGTCCAAATTTTCATGGATGTAAAAGTGACATTTTCAAACTTTTTGATTTATTTGGACATTTTTTTGTTCTGCAAACTCCTAGTCCGAGTCTGTCTACCGATGCATCTTCCGACGAGGAGCGTGCACAATATCGCAGATGGATGTGGTCGAATGGCATGGCCAGACAATACATCTTGGGTGGTATGTCAGATGCACTACATCCTTGTTAGAGTGATGTATAGTATGCGCGTGATATTATGTGGCGTCTTGACCTAGTATAAGACGGGCTCGATGGACATGCTAGATCCAATCTTATCTAGCGCATTGTAAGATGGAAAATGGGTCAGGGTTGTTCAATGCATGAATATGTGGAATTACTCATTTAGCTCATCGATGAGTACACATTAATGGGTGGTCAAATTGACAATGATGTCAAAATTGACTTGATACTTAACACGATACCAAAGTCATTTTATGACTTCAGAAATTTCTTTTGAGAAAAACAAGAGTGTGTATACTGTTTACATTTTGCTCAAGGATCTTGTCTCAGCAGAAGCTTCTTCAGTCTTTTCTATGAGTCGCTCTGCTTTGCTTCCGAGTATGAGATTGTCATGGAACATGCCGGTGAAGGCGGTTCGTCCCATGATCGATGTTGGATACCAAACGTATACGTACATGGTTTATAAGAAATTAAATCAAGAAGATAAAGAATTACCTTGATGGATCTATTGATCTAGAGATTGATTCTATTGGGGATCTTCTAGCATGTGTCCTGTGAACCACGATCAAATGTTGGGTGACCAGTAATCCTCCGACTTATTAGATGCCAAGTAAATCCGAATCTACAGTGTTTGAGAGAACTAAACCCTGGCCGTCATTCAACACATGAACTTATGGAATCATTATTAGGTTTTTCTCGCAACCACAAGACCTTTTTTATAGTCATACTCTAGGGTTTCCAATTGGGCCAGGCTAGGGATCTCTAGAAGGTATATGATTGGGCCTCCGACAAGTCAAAACACATATATTCAGCCCAAAATATAATTTGATCTTTTAGCACTAATTCATTCCACTAGAGAATTAATATTGCAACTGCAATCCTATCTCGATGTGAATCAGGGCTTTTATTTGACTTAATTAATTCCCAATGTTTAAGACAACACATTTCCATTAATTAATTAAAAGATCTGAGAACATTAGTTAATTAATATCTTAATACCTTAAGTAGTACCCGCTCAACATAATTATCGTATTGAAATAAATTCCACCTACAGGGTTTAATACGATAAAACTTATGAGCTCCTTAAGGGGATGTCATCAACCTGAATGTCCAGGACATGGTGCCCTAATGTAACTAAATAAACACATATAAATAAAGTTTTTACCCAAGATACGGAGCATATTGAATCATCCTTTTGATTCTCACCCATAGTAAGTCAAAGTAATAAACAATCATTTGCATACATCTAAATATCACTTCTAGGATTAAGAATTGATAAAGTCTTTGAGACCTTAGTTCTTCATAGAGTCGGAACCAAAGAACACATCTCACCGCAATCCATTCTATGCGACATGTCCCATGCACTAGTATAAACTAATAACCAAGACTAGTTATCTCAAATTTATACTACAACCTAAAATGATAGTTTATCCATAAATATCTCAGTTGTGAATACATTTTATATCTTACAAGAAACCCAACAATGCGATCTTCAGGGGACGACACATCCACCACATTGTATACAATATAAGATAAGTGGATATACATACAATTTTGAGATTGCAACAATGTGATAGCATTTGTTTTAGTTAATTACTAGATATTAAGTACATGACAAAGCTCACTTAAAAGTTTGCTTTATAGTATACTCTAACGATTTCCCACTTATACTAAAGCTAAACTTTTAGTACATGACGAGGACCCTCTACATGTTTTTTAAAGATCTAAGTTTGCAAAGTCTTCGTAAAAGGATCAACCAGGTTAAACAACGACACAAATTTTCCACAGCCACATCACCTCGCTTTACAATCTCTCATAAAAGTGCTACTATCTCTCTATGTGTTTACTTGCCACACGGGCTCTAAGTTTTTTCGAGTTTGCTACTGTATCAGTATTGTCACAACAAATCGTGATACATTTAGGCATCCTCGCAATCACCCCCAAATCCAACAAGAATCTTCTAAGCCAGACAACTTTTTTTGGAAGCCTCTCAGACAACCATATAATATGGCTTCGCTTCCCAAGGTAAACATATAAACGAGGTTAACTTTCTCATATCTCGATCTACTTAAAAATCTGAATATGAATAACCCAAAGGGATTAGACTGTGTGATTGGTAAACCAACATATAATCTCGAGTTCTTTTCAGAAACTTGAAAACATATTTTTACCCAAGTCTGATGTCCTTGACCTGGGTTAGATTGATATCTTGCCACCATGCCAACTGCACAGTAGATATCATGTTTAGTATAGAGCATAACATAGATAAGGTTTCCTATTTCCGAAGCATAAGAAACCTTAGCTATCTCCTCTATCTTGTTTGTCATTTAGGACACATGTCCTTAGACAAAGGAACTCCATGTTACAAAGGTAAAAATCCTTGGAGTTTTGTATGCTAAACCGGGCAATAACAATGTTTATGTAGGAAGCTTGGTATAGATGCAACATTCTCTTATTTTGATCATGAATCATCTAAATACCAAGAATGTACATAGCATTTCCCAAATTCTTCATCTATAATTGTTAAGATAGCTACACCTATACGTTTGACAATACCCTCAAGTTGTTACCAATAAGAAGATATCGTCTACGTACATTACTAAGAATACCACCACGTTTCCATTGCTCATTTTGTACACAAATCTTTCATCTTGACATTTTTCAAATCTAAGGATTTGATCATCTCGTCAAAATTAATATTCCATGATCTAGAAGTTTGTATAAGTCCATAAAGAGACTTCTTTAGCTTCAAAACTAGATGTAATTAGAATTTCCTTACATAACCTTCAGGTTACTCCATATAGATGTTTACATCCAGATTCCCATTAAGGAAAACTATCTTGACATCCATTTGCCAAAACTTATAGTCCATGTAATTTTGCTATGGATAAAAGAATACAGAATAACTTCAGCATGGCTACAGGTGAAAAATTATCATCATAACCGATCCTGTCTATTTGAATGAACCCTTTCGCCACCAACCATGCTTTAAAGGCGATGACCTTTCCGTCAGATCTTCTCTTACACCTATAGTCCCACTTACACCCAATGACTATATTGCCTTCAGGAAGGTCTAAAGATCGTACCCATCCAAAGCGTCTAAAGATTCAATCTCAATATCCATAGACTTATGCCATGATATCACATCTACATCTTAAACTGCCTCTTTGTATGTTTTGGGATCGTTTCCCTTCATGTACAACAATGTGGACAAAGTCCGAAGACTCTCCCACATCCATGAAACGATTAGATTGAAAAACTCTCCCATTACAACAAGGCAGTACTTGTGTAGGTACATCAAAGTCAACACGTTGTGCAGTCTCTTGTGGTATAACACTTAGTACACTCGGTGAACCATTGTTTCCTCTCAACTCATTAATAATGATCTCATTCTTGGATTTATGATCACTTAAATAGTCTTTCTCCAAGAATCGGGCGTTGGTATTAGCCACCACCCTCTGATTCTTTAGGACTATAAAAGTAACCGCCTTTCATACCCTTAGGATATCCTATAAACTGCCGTACTTCTGTTCTAGGTGCCAACTTATCGACTTCCTTATCCACACGTATGATGGGCAACCCCAAACCAGATTATGGTTTTGAATTAGACTTTTTTTGAGTCCACAATTATATTGGAGTCCTTATAATCGATTTAGAAGGTACTAAGTTCGAAAGGTACGCTGCTGTTTCCAAGGCATAACCCTAAAACAAAGTAGGAAAAGTGGCATAACTCATCATCAACCTCACCATATCCAAAAAGAATTATGTTTCTTCCCTTTTCTACGCCAACTTGTTGCGGAATATTAGACATAGATAATTGAGAAATATCTCATTATCCAATATGTATTGCCTAAATTCAACACTGAGGTATTGGAAACTACAGTCAAATTGTAGTGACGTGATACTTTTACCTTTTCGATTCACCACTCCAGTCTTAAATTCTTTGAACTTGTCAAATCATTCAGACATGTGGCGTATCAAGTAAATGTATCCAAACATTGAGTAATAATTTGTGAAAATCACTAAATACTCAAGACCACCTCTTGCTTAAATAGACATAGGCCCACACAAATCAGATTGAATCATTTTCAAAATATCATTGTCTTTAAACCTTTAGCCTAAAAAAAAAACTTCAATGTCATGTTACCCTCCTATCAGGATTCGCAGACTGAGGATGGTTCAACTTTGAGAGACTCCAATGATCCACTATTTATCAATCTTTGGATCCTAGTCAGATTAACATGACCCTGTCTTAGATGCCAACCATATGTTTCATTCAACATAGAAGAAACTATTCTTTTAAACGATGAATATGCATGAGTTTCAGTTGCATAAGACACAAGTAATAGTACATGAGGAGTTTTCCAACATGCCAGAATAGATAAAAGAGTTATTTCTCATAATAACATCATTGTTATTAAAAAATAAATTAATATCCATCCAGAATCAGTTTCGAAACTGAAATTAAATTCTTTCAAAACCTAGGCACGTTTAAAACGACCTTAAATGCTACAACACAATCCGAGAAAGATTAAGTGCATATCTCCCACTGCAACAACCACCACTCTAACAACATTTACCAAGCTTGTAGTAATATCGACTTCGTTAGTTGTCTTGTCCGCATAAAACCATTCAAAAAAAAAAACATGATCAGTGGCACCGATATCTACTATCCAAGAGATAGTAGAATAAGCCGCAACACATGTTTCAAAAACTAAAACAAAAGATGTACCCGAGTTACCCTTCATAAAAAGGGGACAATTATATCTGTGATGCCATTTAGTTTGTATCATTTTCCCTTCAGTTTCATGACACCGCCGAAAGATGTCATACTACCGTAAAGTATTACTTATTTGCTCCCAGTGCTCCCACTGTTCTTTTTATTTTGTGGCTTCTTGTTCTTACAATCATTACACAAAGAAGATGATGCTTCAAAAGAAACCAGAGCCAGTGATCTCTTGCCCATGAGATCCTCCACTGTAATCAAGCCAGTAAGTGACTCAACAACAAAATACTATTTCTTACACATAATTACAGTTAAGAAGAAAGGTTCAAGAGATCTCGAGTAGGTGTGTTGAGTACAAATATGTACACCTTACCAACCCGTACTATATCCAGATTTATTTTTAGTCCAAACAATTGAAACAAATAAGCTTGTTATGATAGAGAACAATCATAAGTAGATTAAATGACATGATGATAACTGAAATAAATTAAATGCAAACACATAAGCATTTAAATCACATTAATTGAAGCATAGAACATGGAAACCTTCAAAACCATTGTTAATGCAACGTCCAACAACCCAACAAATATATATATGCAAGCCACGGTGGGTGGATGTTTACAGATATATCCATTGACCAGACAAACTATCATTAATTCTAATATCACATCAACCTCTACTTCATGACGAATTGAATAAATAGTCGGGCCACAAACACATGCCATGTGAATTAAAATTGGTACTCCATTGGGAATTTTTATACAAATTCACATCGAAGTGATGACCACAATTTAACCAAAAAGACAATCATTTACAATTGATGACCTTACTGTTAAGACTTTACGTTGCTTGCAAATAATCTCTTAAGGTTATCTTGAATTAAATCTTTACCAATGAACGGTGAATGACACTTCCGGTGGGGGGTGACACCCAGGGTCACGCGAGTGCCATGCACTTCATTTAAAGATAAAATTTATTTTTATTAGAAATCTTATCCAGTGAACTAGTGAATGTTGAATCTGTTGGGCGTGTAACGCCCATGGTCAAGCGAAAAACACACACAATCACTTATAAGACCAATTGTGGACGCCAAAATAAATTAATTAAAATTTATTTTAACTCAGTCATTTTATACTCAATATTTTTGACATCATGCAATAAATAATTAAATAAATCCTAGCATGCTCTTACCATGTAAAACATACAACATGCTTAGAAAATAAACACACATTATGCAAGAACATATAAAATGTCCTCGTGGCCCCAAGATATGTACCTGCAAATCTACCTATTCTATTACATGAATATTGGACATTCAACTCTTCAAATGGGCCTTCGAATCGGATCCGGACTTCGAACAAATAAAAATTGGGCTATTGAAATTTCTTCAAATCATATTTTTTAACCAACCGTTTCTACAAACCGAGGCACAGTCAACGGCCAAAACTTAATGGGCTTTGAAGACCCAAGTTTGGACTTCCATCTCCAACCAACGACATCGGAGATTCAAGCTTAAAATACTACCAATTTGATGGAGAAAATGGCTAGTTGAGCAGCCTGGGTGAAAAACTAGTGCATAAGGCACTTTTCTCGCCTTTGTTTCCATCGATTCCAATGACCACCATGCCGGTAACCTATTGGGGTTTAAAGCCCTAGGTTTTGAATACAATTCCACATCATCGGTACTGGAAATCTGAATGTGCAGAAAAATGCCCACCTGCATGTTTTCAACACAAAAAATTAAGGTTTTCTTGGGAATTGGCCGACTTCATCGGCCGATGGCACCGACACGATCGTTCCACAACCTCCAAAACCAATTGGGAATCAAAGCCATAAGTATGGAAAGTAAGATCATGTTGCTGGAATGATTGATACGACTCGAAATAGCTACCAATTGACGTGCAAAATCAGGCTACATGCAGACAGAATTGCGAGAATCTCATGTGTAGCTAATTTCATGCGATTGTTGCCACGAATTCTGCCTTTCTCATTGCCAATCAACCCCTGGGATTTGGAGAATCAAGCAAGGTGCACCCTTCCACGTCAAGAGATCCAACGATCCTCGCCAAAATTGCCGAAAATTGAACGTGAAATTTTGCCTGCTCAACTATCGCGTGAGATGTTTGAAAACACCCCATAAAAGTTCTGTAAGATGCCTGTATTCTTGCCCTCGCCGCCGTCCACTCCGCCATCGATCTGAGCAACCCCCGACGTCCCAGTGTTTGCCTACCACTGTGCTTCAACTTCCAACCACCGCCGTTACTAATCGTTGCCTCACCGCGCGCCAGGATCGCCACGAAGAAAGGCTGTTGCACAGCCCCAAGTTGCGGCCACTACTGCACTGCTAGCCGTCGCCATCCATGGCCATCGATGGTGCGGCAGCGATGTCTGCTGACCCAGCTCCGGTCCCCACCGGTCGGTCACCTCAACCGATCGGCCGGTAGGCCGTGGCTGAACCACAAACAACCCCTATATGACTGCAATTTGGTAGTTTTCTGTTGATGTTTATTCTTCGTGTTCTTCGTTTCTTGGTCTTGTTTTTCATAGAAAATTACATCATAATTTACAAAAAAAAAATTACATCATTTCCAATAATTACCACAGATATTCTCGTGGTGAAAAATGATTCGCTTAAAAACCAAACGAAGATTAGGAACCATGAGGAATAAAATAAACATATAAAATCTTCGACGATATGTTTAAATGATTAAAAATAAAATAAACCAACTGCACGTCTCTGACAGAGCCAACAACCACGAACATGGCTCTGATACCAATAGATGGAACATGCCGGTGAAGGCGGTTTGTCCCCACGATCGATGTTATATACCAAATGTACACATACATGGTTTATAAGAAATTAAATCAAGAAGATAAAGAATTACCATGATGGATCTACAAATATGGAGATTGATTTCACTGAAGATCTTGTAGCCTGTGTCTAGTAAAATATGATCAGATGCTGGGTGGGCACCAATCCTCCAATTAATTAGATGTCAAGTAAATCTAGATCTAAAGTGTTTGAGAGAACTAAACTCTAGCCGTCGTTCAACAGATGAACTTATGACATCATTATTAGGTTTATCTCTTAGCCACAAGATCATATTTATAGGCATCTTCTAGGGTTTCCAATTGGACCAGGCTAGGGATCTCTAGAAGGTATAGGATTGGGCCTCCCATAAGTCCAAACACATATATTCAGCTTAGAATATAATTTAATCTTATAACATTAACTCATTCCACTAGAGAATAAGTGTTGCAACTGCCATCCTATCCTGATGTGAATCAGGGATTCTATTTGACATAATTAATTCCCCATGTTTAAGACAACACACATCCATTAATTAATTAAAAGCTCTAACATCATTAATTAATTAATATCTTAATTCCTTAACTAGTACCCGCTCACCATTATTATCGTATCGAAATAAATTCCACCTGTAGGGTTTTGTATGATAAAACTTATGAGCTCCTTAAAGGGATGTCATCAACCTGGATGTACAGGAATAGGTGCCCTAATGTAACTAAATAAAACATACAAATAATGTTGTTACCCAAGATACGAAGCATATTGAATCATCCTTTTGATTCTCACCCATAGTAAGTCAAAGTAACAAACAATCATTTGAATTTACCTAAATATCACATCTAAGATTAAGAATTAATAAAGTCGCCGAGACCTTGGTTCTTCATAAAGTCAGAATCGAAGAACATGTCTCACCGTGATCCATTCGATGCGACAAGTCCCACAAACTAGTATAAACTATATCCAAGTCTAATTATCTCAAGTTTATACTAAAACCTAAAACGATAGTTTATCTAAACTATCTCCGTTGTGAATACATTTTATATCTTACAAGGAACCCAACAATACGTTCTTTAGTGGGACGAAACACCCACCACATTGTTTACAATATAAGATAAGTGGATATATATGCCATTGTGAGATTTCAACAATGTGATAACATTTGCTTCAGTTAATTACAAGAGATTAAGTGCATGAAAAATCTCACTTAAAAGTTTGTTTTACAGTATACTCCAACAGAGTGATGTCAAAGAAAAGGGGAATGAAAGATGTAGTGGGAGTAATCTTGCATTATCAAATCTTTCCAGATATCTTACCAAGAGTTCTTTAAGTCACGTCGTAATGACATGAAGATTTAGATTGGTAAATGAGTGAGGATCAAAGAAAAGAAAGATAGCAAGAAAGACAAATATTTCAAGTGTGGCATGAAGGGTTACTAGAAAGTAAATTGTCCAAGTTTGTTAACTAAGGGACGAGGTACGTCATCTTTTACATTGGTTGTTGAACATGTTTAGTATAGGTTTCTCCATAGTGGGTAGTTGTAACTGAGGTCACTGATCATGTTACTACACTTTGTAGGGAATCAATCTTAAGGCTTGAAGATGATGGGATTACCATCTCCAAGATTGATGCTGGAAGTTGCTACTTCAGCTGATGGAGATTTTACTTTATGTTTTTGATAAACAATCTTTTAGGTTTTGAAGAGATGTTTTTGTTTAAAACTTATTTCCGTTTATGATTTATGGATTATCAGTTATTTATGATAGAGTTATTCAGTCATGATAAATAATAGAGTTTTCCATTATGATTAAATGGATGTTTCTCTTCAATACTTGTTTATATAAACCGACAGTGATCGATGACATATTATAGAATCTTACTAGAGGTGGGTTACATTGATCTGAGTTGTTTGAAGTAATTTATAGAATTATGGATTCAATCCAGGTATTCCTAAGAATGGTCCTTACAAATACTGCTTAGAGATATATGGTGATAACCAGGCCTTTTAAAAGGTGACTAAATCTCTAGGAGTAATTTTGTGTTCGCTCTATGTTGAGTCTACTTCCGCGGTTTCCTTAAATAGACATTGATACTATAATCACTAGAGATATGGATATGTTCAGTCTCTTGCTTTAATCAAGAGCGTTTAAGACTAAGGTAGAGAAGATGTTAAACAAGACCGTAAAAACATTGTGGTCCATTCATAATGGTGTGTATCTCAAGTGATCTCTTCTACAATATGTACTAGAGCAAGGGATTGTATCCCAATTGACTGCACTTGCTATCCTTCAAATGGATGGTGTAGGAAGAACGAAAGAAATAAGATTATTTAAAGTTGATAAACTATGCCAGCTTTGCCATTTTTCGTTTTGGGGAAATGCACCAAAAACAACAATGTATATGCTTAACCAAGTGTCTTCTAATTCAGTTCCAAATACTCTAGTGGATCTTGACCTTTTCAAATGGCGATGATGGGTAGTTCAACTTTTTAGCTATTGAAGGAAGCTGATAGGTTAGAAGGAAGGTTTAAGCTAATACTGCTTTGTGGGCTATCCCAGCTAAACAAAAATGGTCGTTTGTTTATATATATCCTCAGTACAAGTAAGTTGTATAGGATCAATCCACGAATCCAAATATGGGTTTGTTCTCCAACAATGTGGATAAGACAATTAAAATCCATCAAGAAATACCCCGTGACAAATTGAGCATACCTCGAAAGGTATGGTACCAATTGACGGTCTCCCATGTAAGGCGGTAAACTAAAATTTAATGCACTTATAACTGACATAATAGAAGGAGCATCGTTGTTGTAGGAGGTTCCCTGAACAGGCTTAATAGTACTGGTTCGTGGGAAACAGTCCTCGAACTTATTCTCAGATGACAAACAACATTGTACTGTCACTTGAATACACAATGAAGTTGTTAAAACAAAGATGCAGTTTTGTGACGTCAAGTCATGGATTCAGAAATAAATCTGTAAAAGTTATGTTTGTAAAAGTAAAGAAATGCTCGAATGGTTACCTAGTATACTTCAAAACTCTAGGTTTGTGAGCTAGGCATGTTTCATAACAATACCATCTCACTGGTTGCAACTACTAAATCCATTCGGATTTTTTTGTCCATAACAACACATGTGAATCTAAGTGTTTGGCAGGTAGATAATGTTATCCGTATTTTCACAAACTGGAACCTTGATTAAAGATGATGACATCTGTATGCTACAATCAGATAGATTATGTGAAGTAAGGTTAGCAACATCTTTTCTAGAAGCCAATGTATTTCAATTATGAACTTAAGGGAGCTTCAAGATCTTGAAACAAAAGTTTCGATATTGTTTATTGAGAACGAGAGTTTCATGTGGAAGTTATGTGTCAGTAAAAACATGGTTTATCCTTGAAAATTTTGTAGATGGTATTTTCACATTCAGAAATGGTGTGAAGATGTTGTCAGACATAAAGAGATGGTTATCCAAACAGTTTCAGAAGTAGAACATATGAGATACTGGAACATTCTTTGGATTAAAGTCTTGTGTTACCACAAGAAAATGACGTTCAGGTATCTCAAGTCACTTAAATTGAATCTGTGTTTAAAGTATTGTTGTCTTTCTATATGGCGATGAAGGAAGTTGGATATCTGTAATGCTATAGGCATGTTAAACATATATCAATTCAACCCTAGACAAACACATTAGTTTATAAATGTGCCCTGTGGGTTGAATGGTATCGGATATCCAGGAGGATCATAAGGAAGGAAATTGACCTCTAACTATGTGTTGGCCTTGGAGGAGGAGTTAAAGGAATCTAACACAGAAGTGTGTTACAAATTTCGGTATGAAGGCTGGGTGTGTAACAACTTCATTAGCTCCACAAGAAGCAGTATAACTCCATTATTGTCCTCTAGAGGTGTGTGTTCCAAATTTACCTAATAGAATCACAAGGTATTGTGATCATGTTGGTGCAATGGCAAACTCTAGGGAACCCAAGACTCCCAAGGTGGTGAAACACATAGAATATGTAGTGCCACATCATACGAGAAATCGTGATAAGAGGCGATGTGTATAAGGTGAGAGCGATTGACATGAAAGGTCTAGCAGATTTGTTTACATAGTGTTTACCTCAGTGGAATTATGAGGATCACGCTCATAATCCAGATCTGTTGGTAAAATCGATCGCAAGATGATGAAGGTGTAAATAAGCTAGGTCTGATATAGATACACTTAATACTCTAATAAATCAATGGTATTAATGCTTTGAGTATAAGTGGGAGATTTTGGGGATTGTATACTAAAAGCATTTATGATTAAGTGTGTTTGTTTGATACATTGGTTTTCATAAATGTGTTACATAAACATAGTCTCTATCTGATATAACAAACATACGATACGAACTATAATATCATATTATTTCGCCTATAGGGATGATCATATGGTGTGTAGGAGATCGCAGAGGATCATATGAATCGTTTGACCTAGTGAGATATAAACAGTATCACGACTGAGATAGTCCCTAGATAGGTTGTCGGTTTAGGCTGGAACACATCAGTTCGTAAGTGAGCTTATCCTATCTACTTGATGTGTCGGTACATCTTTATGTATTGATGGTATCAACAATGAGATGTGCCATTCCAATAGACATATGAATAAGCCAAATCTCTAGATACTTGTTATGATCTTAAATGTTATAGAAGGCTAAGGGGCATACATAAGTTGACCACACTTTGACTTGTTATGGTGGCGAGTCTTTCATATACTCTTATACTTACGTCTTGGGTGTGGCGGTTTGTGTGTGGTTTGCTTAGGCTGGACATGTTGGTAATCATATCCACTTTAAGATGGGGACATTCTCTGAGAAGCTCACAAGGTTCATTATGCTAAAACCCTGCAAGTTGAATTATTTAATTCAAGCATAAGTTTAAAGAAGTGAGTGGTACTACTTAGGAAATAAGAGATTAATTAATTATGGTTGATTGTCATAAGCCAAATTAATTAATGAATGTCTGAAATCTTAAATACGTGGATCATTCAAGTTTAATGCTACCCGTTCCAAATAACGTGGTAATAAAGGGGTGAGTAAGCATTGTTTCCATGGCGTAGGTAAAACAATGTTTTATTAATTAATTATATTTTGGGATGGACATGGAATAAATTAATAAGGAGGGCCCACTTTATTATTTGCATTTGATCCCTAGTGTGGCCCACAAACGCTTAAGCCCATTAGGGTCAGAGTATGCAAACCCTAACATTATATAAGCCTTTCTCTCTTCTAGATAAGATATTGTAAGAATTATTCAATGCAATATTACACAACATGAGAGAGAGAGAGATCGGCGTCGTGGCTACACCAATCAAGAAGGCTTGATCGACTTTCTTGAGGATTTGGTAATACTCGGTAACGTATCCTCACCAGATTTCCGAGGATCAAGGGAACAGATCAAAAAATTAGATCTGTTGGAGTACAATAACATTGATCACGATCCCCACATCTTCAATCCATCGCCATCGCCATCTCCGATCCAGATCTAGAGATCAGAAGCTGGAGTTCAGGTATTCCATAAATATACCCTGTTGAATTAAATATTAGGACCATGCATAGGGTTCACATGGTTTATTCAATCTAATTTATTTTGATACCCTAAGAACGATCCAAATGGCTGAAATAATAAAAGACAATTCACGTTGTTTGTTGTAGACTTAGTTCCTACAGGTTCAGGCCTGAGGCTCCCAACTGAAGGTTTTGTAGACTCAGATTATGCAGGATGTGTGGATACGAGGAAGTCGTTGACAGTCTTTGTGTTCAAATCATATGGAACAACGATTAGATGGAGAGTAAGTTTGCGAAGGGTCGTTGCCTTATCTTCGACGGAGGTAGAGTACATTGCCTTAACCGAAGCAATTAAGAAAGTTTTGTGGTTGCTCGGGTTTATGAATGAACTGGGGATTAATCAAGGAAAGATAAAAGTTGATATAATAAAGGTGCTTTAGCAAAGAATGATGTTCATCATGAGATAAATAAGCTCATTTATGTGAAGTTCCATTTTATTAGAGATGTGGTGGCAGCTGGAGAGGTTGAGGTGGACAAGGTCAACACTCTGGATAATCCTACAGATATGATTACAAAGCCAGTTCCAAGTACTAAGTTTGAGTTCTGTTTGGAATTGATCAAACTATTAAAATCAAACTAAAGAGGAGGTGCCAAGCCGAGGTGATATTGTGACTAAGGAGGAGAATTGTTGGAGTAGTCTCAATATAGCTCGAAGAAGTAGTTCGAGTGGGTTGAGGAGACTAGTTCAAAGAAGTGGGTCGAGCCCGTGTAGGTTGAGGAACTCGAGGAGTTGATCGAGTTGGAAAGATATGAAAAAGATATGGTGTATATTTTGTTTCCTTGTCGGACGAGATTTATCATTATTAGTGTAGGATTTGGATAGGAATAAATCTATTAGAGATAGATTTAGATTTAGATAGATCTTACCATATCTAGATTTATATTCCTTATGTATATATGAATATCTCCCAATATATACCCCTGCTCCGCACCAATTGTAATTGTCTATTATTTTGTATTTCTTCACCATAATAAAATCATCACTGAGGAGGCTTGATGAGTGGACGTAGAGCTTTTCCTCTAACCACTACAATTCTTTGTGTCATTTAATTTTGGTTAGTAATCTGTGTTTGCAAACACTTAATTTCATAACATACACCAACAACTTATTGAGTTGATGGGTTTCAAATAAGTGAGCAGAAGGTTAAAGACAAGAAGCAATAAATGAAACAAGATATTTATAGTTGTTTGGATGTCAAATGATCCTATGTTCTGTGGCTCCCCAAACCAGGCCTATGCGACAAACCCACGCGCGAACAATGCACACTAAGGGATTTGGTGATTTACATAAATTTTATAAATGGTAAAAGCAAATTAGTCTAAAAGGAATAAATATTTGTATTTTAAAATGAAATGATTCGACCTAAGTTTCAACGAAATGAAACAAAATGATTCATACATATATGATACATGGAAAGCAAATGACTGACTAAGCATGCTTAGTAAGAACGAAAAGATAAGATATCATATAATGACCTGCACGCAGGTCTCACGCCACGTAGGAAACAATCAAGTCATGCATGCAACAAAACAAATTAGGAACTATATTATTGGTCCTAAAATGTCAGAGTAATATGTAGCGGAAAAATTTAGGAGTGAGTTGTGGCCCAATTGACTCCTATTAAAGTAAATTTAGACTCTAAAAATTAGTTTAGCTTTCAAATATTACTCAACCAAATTCAAAATATACACCAACAACTTATTGAGTTGTTGGATTCCAAATAAGAGAGCAAAAGGTTAAGAGCAAGAAGCTGTAAATGGCACAAGATATTTATAGTGGCTCGGATGTCAAATGATTCTACATTTTGTCTCACCCCCAAACCGAGCCTATGCGATAGACCTACGTGCAAAGAATGCACGCTAAGGGTATTAGTGATTTAAAAAAAAGGAATAAAGATTTGTAGTTTAAAATGAAATTGTTTGAACTAAGATTTCAAGAAAGCGAAACAAAATGATTCATACATAAATGATGCATGGAACGAAAATGAATGACTAAGCATGCTTTGTAATATTGAAAAGATAAGATTTCAAATAATGGCCTCCACGCGGGTCCCACATCATGTATGAATTTGAAATAATCAAGTCATGCATGTACAAAAATAATTTAGGAACTATATTGTTGGTCCTAAAATGTCAGAGTAATACGCAGGAGAAATATTTAGGAGCGAGTTGTGGCTATATTGACTCCTACTCAAGTCCATTTAGACTCTAAAAATTGGTTTAGCTTAGAAATATTACTTTACCCAATTCAGAATATACCCAACATTTTATTGATTTGTTTGGTTTCAAATCAGCGAGGAATAGGTTAAGAGCAAGAAGCAGTAAATGACATAAGATTTTTACAGTAGTTTAGCTCTCAAAAGTTCCTACGACCTATCGCGCCCCCAAACAGGACCTATGCGACAGACCCATGAGCGAATAATGCACGCTAAAGGTTTTTGGTGATTTCAAAAAATTTTACAAATGACGAAAGCAATTTAGATTAAAAAAGAATAAAGACTTGTAGTTTAAAATGAAATAGTTCATACTGACATTTCAGTGAAGCGAAACAAGAATGGTTCATACATCTAAGATATATGGAAAGCAAACGAATAACTAAGCATGCTTTGTAAGAACGAAAAGATAAGATTTCAAATAATGACCTCCACGCAGGTGTCACAACAATACGACTTGGAAACAATCAAGTCATGCATGCAACAAAATTTTTTTGGAACTATATGTATGAAGACATACCTCCTTCAGTCGAATACCGGATGATAATCAAGTCAAGAATTCCAATAATATCATGCCATAGAAGTTTCAAATTAGATCATACCTTGGCTGAAGTTCGACAAGGTTCAAAACATAGAAAGATTTAACTCCATGGTTTACAAATCAAATTACACCAAAACACTTCTACAAGGCATGTCAAGTATCAACGAAATATGTAAGAGAGAGAATGATCAATACATGTCAAAAAATTTACATTTTAATTATTAAGGTTCACATTTGCTTCCCACATGTGCCACAACACCGCCGCCACCACCATCATCCTCTACCTGCACGTAGGGAAAACTCGTATAGGGGTTAAGTACACGAATGTGCCCAATGGTGACATTGCCCCGAAAACAATTACACACATAGCATTATGGAAAACACCGTAAAACACATGCATAACACAAGGGTTTTAGTGAAATAAACTTATGAATGCAGAAAATAATTCGCCTCACATTGGAGCTCCCATTTCATTTATGTGGCACCAATCAAAACCATCATTTCCAACCATCATGTCATCACATTTTCGTCATTTCATTATCACAATTTTCAAAAATGGGGTAAGATGGGAGTGGCCACTCGCCATCCACCCGGTAAGGGGATCTGAGTCCTTACACAACTGATTGGTTTTCACATAACCTCTGGGCTAAAGCATTAGTCTTACACATAAACCACGGGGGTAACAAATCCCAATCTAACACATCTTCCAATATCATTCACAAAGGAAGGGAGAGTAAACTCAACCTAAATCCAATCAACCATTCATCATCATCAACATCACCAATAACAATTTCAAGGGTGACAAAACATTTATACGGTGCTCCATAATTTAAAACCAAAATATTTTCAATTTTCATTTGACAAATTTACAAAAATCATTTTAAAGGATAAAGTAGTTCCCACCTTAGTATGATGTAGATATCAATTCACTTTGTTCCACTAGTGGATGCTGTATTTTCCAATTCAACAACACCTAGATATGAGTATTGAGTTACTAGGTGTTTTTTTTTTAATTCATGCATAGCTCATTTAACATGCTCAATTTAATGTACATGCTTGCCTTTCACTTTTACTATATCATAATTCATGCTACTTAGGCTCTCATACTTGCACATGTATCATCAATACATTTCATGCATTTCTTATCGAGCTAACATGCTCAATGCATCATACATCAATTCATAATGTTTCTTGACATTCTCATACAAAGAGCCACAAGAAAAGAGACTCTCAAACTATTCTAAGGTCCTAATTCTTTAAGTTTTGAAGACATGTTATCAAGTTATGAAAATATTTAGATGAAGATTTAAAGGGTTTCACGCTCCTAACTTAGAGAAATTCCTAGTAATGCTTCTTAGAGAAAAATGTTGTTTTCAAAACAATGTCATTTAAAATCGACACAATATTTAAATGTGAAATCAGGCATGCAAAAATTAGAATTTTGAAAGAACATGCTCGAATTCATGGTTCGTTAAAATCATTTTTCGCTTGATAACTATGTGTTGGAATAGATTTAATTATGGTTTTGCTTCGGTTTTGGAAACTACGCTAAAATTGAAAATTTATTGTGGGAAAATACTAGTGATAATGCCTTGAAAATTAAAATGCAACTACTAAAATGTGTAAAACTTAAAATCTAATTTTGTAAACTTTCTAAAATGTCTAAATGCTGGTTCAAAATTATTTTACAAAATGCGACACAAAATGACACACTTTCTTGAAGGGTACATAACTCACCAACTACAAATTAGTTTCGCATGAAACAAAACCCAACTTTCACCAACACATCTAGTTATATCATATTCCAAAATCAGCTCAATTCATGATCATTTGATAGATCTAACACCAGAGACATTCAAATGTATGATTCTGCCAATGTTTCCCAAATACAAGATTTTCCAAAAACAAAAACATATTTTCCAGTATATTTCATTTACTCCACGTTTCAGATACGGATCTGGAACTTAATATACATGATCATTAAAATATGTAGTAATTTTTATAAATTAAGGAATAATCTTTATCATGTGGAATTATTTTTCCATTCAATATGTATGAGGCTCGCACACAGAAATGTTACACTATTTTCTAAGAATCATAACTTCCGAACCACATAATATTGTTGACTAAAACCAGTTGCGAAGTACTTCCTACATGATTATCTACAACACATTTAAAAATCAATGAAATCCAAGCTCGAGGAGGTTTCTAAATATGTTCAACAAGATCATATCTGAGCACAGTCCCAACAGGATTTCTCTTAAATTCAACTAGTTTCATCATGCTTCAATGAAATGTAATCAAAATTGAAATGTAGCTTATTGATCTACATGCAACATATTAAACATGCTAGGAGTTCGTGATAAGGGTAGGAAAGGGTCTACTTGATGGGTTTAATTTCACATTTGGTGTCTCTCTCCAAAAACAAAAATGTTGCTCTCATTGCTTCAATTTTGGTATCTTCTTGCTCCTTCCCTCTTATAGCTTCTAGATCTACCACGATCTCTCTTGTTGGTCCCGGTTTATCTGAGTAAAAAATATATTCACCACGAAAATTATGTGGTTTGTTCGGTAAGCTTGCGGTAATCTAAGTTGAGGGTATGGTGTTAAAGCTCGAGCAAACTAAAGTGAGGAGGTACCTCACAGCCTTCAATCTAGATGATTGGATGTTAGCGCTTCTTCCCAGAACTTCAATAGGTTGGCAAAGCCCGTCAGAATCAGAATTCCTGAGTAGAATAGTGACTGTTGTGTTTATTTCTTGAAAAGTAATAAAAACTTAGTAGGTAGCCTAAGCTTGGAAAGCTTTAGCCTCGTTTACTTAGACAGCTACATAAAAATAATAGCATGAGCAAAGTTGCTAAGCCTCGTGTTCATATAACATGGAAATTCAGAGAGCTTTTAAGAGCTTTTGCGATTTCAGTTCAATAGAGTTTCTGCTAAGCTTTTTGCGAGATTAAGTTATACGATTCTATCGAGGTTGTCTCCTATTTATAGTCAAGTTGGATGATTGATCGATGCTAAATCTGCATACAAATTATAGCATAGGACAAATAAATTTATAAGTACCCGAAGGTTGTCGAACCCACAGGGATAGTGCAATGAAGGGAAATCATATACTGGATATAGTTTTTGAAACTTTTGTTTGGGTAAATCAATTTTCAGGGTTTTGGGTTTTTTCAAAACAAGGAAATTAAAGGGATAAAAATAAATATTAAAAAGCACAGATCCTAGGGAAATCTACCAAACTGATCAACATGCAAGAAACAAATATTCAAACCCAGAAAAGACAATTTTGGTGGAAAACCTTTTATTGTGGAGTTAATTCCTTGGTCGGGCAATTAAAACCTAAATTACTAATTAGTGATCTATCTCCTCTCGGTCTCAAAAATACACCAATTAATCAATTTCATAAAGATCTAGATTTTCCTACAATTGAAATCTTCTTGGTCGGACAGATAATCAAAAGTATTAAACCCTAACTTCCTGTTACTAACCTTCACCTCTCGGTCCTTCGATTAATTAACTGAAACCTACCTCAATCTTCATCTCTCCATCATTCGATGAGAATAGATTTTAAATAAAACATAGGATTTAAACCAATAAAAGGGTTTGAACAATTGAATCAAAACATGTATCACAGAAGGAGAAACCCTAGAACCTGTTTAGGGTTCTAGCCTAACATATTGAAAGAAAACATTGCGAGGAAAAATAAAGATTGCATTAAAAAGTAAAGGTTCAACAAAAAGTAAAGAGGAATTCTAAAGCAAACATAAAATAAAGAAGTAAAAACTATAAAGGGGAAAAGAAGTTAAAAACTAAAGAGGCTCCCTAATTCTGAGCTAATTATGAGTTTATATAGAAGTAGGGTTGAGGCCTTGGATGGATATCTTCAAAAGGTATGATTGATTGCTTCCATATTGATGTATATCTTGTTCCCCAAGCAATTCTCGCCCAAAATATATGAAAATCTCGCCAAATCTCGCCATTCATGTCTGTCTCGGCCGAGATGGCTCTTGCCCCGGCCGAGATGAAAAATGCAGCCCGGCCGAGATGGGTTTCGTTTCGGCCGAAACAGAGACGTTTCGCCACTTCCGACCCTTCTGCGCAGTCTCACGGTTTTGGCCATAACTTTCACTTCCGAACTCCGATTGATCCAATTCCAGTTGCGTTGGAAAGCTAACTCAAAGATATTTCAAATGATATGCGCCATTAGCTCAGATTCCATCGGTGGAAGAAGTAGTGACTGTTTCTCCGAACATCTGCTGCTTTCGGTACGGGTTCTCCATAGGATTTGGCCTAAAACCTGCGAAATCTTACCATGACAAGCATAATACCCTCTAATATATACTCATGCTCAGTTTATTTAAGAAAACATAATAAAATGCATAAAAGAAAGGAAAAACAAAGCGATAAGTGAGTAGAAAAGCGAGCTTATCAAACCCCCTAAACTTAAACACTTGATTGTCCTCAATCAACAAAAGAAAGAATCAAAAGTTGAAGTAGAAGAGTAGTGCAATGCCTCACAAGATTCATCACAATCAAACTCGTAAATCTACTAAGCATCAGCAATTTTGAAAGAATCAGAAAATCTGTAAACTGTGGAAGACTCACATGGAAAGTGTTTCGCTCATTCACTCAAGTGTTTAGGATAATTATGAGATCACACACAAGTCATGCACATCAAGTTCTACCATAGGCTTGCAAATAATCTCAATCTCCACTGCAAATATGTGCACACAAGTCTAAGATCAGAAAGGACTTTATTCAAGGTTGTAATGTAGGCTTTTGTGAAGGGTAGGGAAATATTTGGCCAAGTGACTAAAATCAATCAGGGAATCCTCAATCAATCAAACCACTATCTATTGATATCCACCCCTTCTCCTCAAATATTCAACACCAAACAAGGCTCTTTTATTTCTTTCTTCTCTTTTTTTTTTTTTTTCTTTTTCACACATATCCTTTTATGCTCTTAAACAATTTTGAATATTCATTTGAGCTTATAAGGACTAACAAACACAACAACACATTTTTTTTTCTAGAGCCCAACCTTTTCTTTTGCTTTTACCCTTATAATAATATCTTATCCTTCTCAAACAAATCCCAACCCTCTCTCATAGACAAGAGTTGATTCCCCTATTTATTTCCAACTCATAGACAAAGAAAGAAAATATCATAGGCTCAAAAGGGCTGACTAGGGATAACATTTAATTAGGACAGTGTATGGGAAAATAGGTTAAACAAAGATGGCCTAAAATCACTTCCTAAACCTGTGCACACTAGCAGTCTTGAAAAAGATACAAAGCAAGTTCTAGAGAAACTCAAAATTGCAGACACACTCACAATCGAATTTCAGGCTCAAAAACTCACACTTAGGACAATTTTTCTTCCAAAGTAAACATCAAATCATCATCTATCTCATGCCAACGCAAGTATCAAAACAAGAAATCATGCGGTATTCACATTCATAGGCATACTCAACCACTATCACAATCAACGCAAACTAAGTCAATCAATTCATATCTTGCATTCTTGTCCTAGGGTTATCATGCTCAAATTCCCACAATCTCGCGTTTTATTCAAAAATTAATTCATGCAGAAATTTAAATAAAGCAAATAAAAGATAGAAAGAAGTTTCAAAACCCTTAAATCTTCATCCCCCCAAACTTATTCGAAAGTCAGAGAGAATAAGTTTGAAAATCGGATTCAGAGTTCGAAACGGTACCTGATTGTTGGCCTCAGACACCAACTTTTTATCTCCTTCTTCAGACTCAGACCGGCGCGGATTTTTGCTGCTCGCACTCCGATCTCGGCCGTGGCGGACGCCATCTCGGCCGAGATGGAGCCTTCTGGCGACCTTCTCATCGGTCGAAGTATTCCGCGTCTCGGTCCTCTGTCTCGGCCGAGACAGACTTCGACTTTTTTTTTTTCTCGAAAGGAAAACAAACGTGAAGGAACAGTACTAAACAAAAGAAATTCGAAAATACTAAAAAGAAAAGGAAAAATTGAAACACAATGGGTTACCTCCCATTCAGTGCCTTATTTACCGTCGTGGCTCGACTCAGCTTCCAACTCACCAAGGCGGTCGAGTCCAGACTCGTCGACCCCTTGAGTCAATCATGAAGACTTCCCGGTTCCTTATGACGGTGGTGCACTCGGAAAGAGGCAGCTTAATTGCCGATTTCACTGACTCGTTTCCTCGTTCCCACCGGATAGCTTCTTCTTTTTCCTCCGGGGTCTCATCGTCTTCTTCCTCTTCTTCTTCAGCAGTAGTGATCCGGTTGCACTCTCCTTTCCTCTTGTTCTTGTTGATGCAAAAGGTGATGGACTCTTCATTACCTCTCAATGTGATCTCTCCCTTCTTGCAGTCGATCAGGACACCAGCTGTGTCGAGGAATTCTCTCCACAGGATCATTGGAGTGTTGGAATCTTCCTTCATGTCGTGTATGACGAAATCTGCAGGGAAGATTAGGTGGCCAACACGAATGAGAACATCTTCTACAATACCTTTGGGTTTTGACACAGATCGGTCCGCCATCTGAAGGGTAATTGTAGTGGCTCTCATCTCTCCAATTTGCAGCTTCTTGTAAATGGACCAGGGCATCAGGTTGATGCTCGCCCCGGTATCACAAAGTACGTTCTGGAACTCTTTCCCTCCAATCTCGATAGGTATCGAGAAGCATCCTGGGTCAGACCTCTTGATCGGAATCTGCTTCTGTAGGAGTAGGCTGCATTCCTCGTGGATCTTCACAGTCTCGTTCTCCACGAATTGCTTCTTCTCGCTCATCAGCCTCCTTAGGAACTTCATGTATCCCGGTATTTCCCTGAGAGCTTCAATAAGAGGTATATTAATATTCACTTTCTTTAAGTTTTCAACAAAGTTAGTGAATTTAGAATCCTCCCTTTTCTTTGCAAATCTCTGTGGGAAGGGCATAGGAGGCACCGAATCAGCTTTTCTTCCTTCTTTCTCCTTCTCTTTCTCGCCCTGCTTGGCCTTCTGTTTCGACCGAGATGCATCGATCTCGGCCATCCTGCTCTGCTTCTGCCCCGGCCGTGTTGGGCTTGTCTCGGCCGGGCTTGGCTGCTCTATCTCGGCCGGTTCACTCTCTACCTCGGCCGGTCTGCTTTCCTCTGCCTCGACCGGGATGGTGGTCATCTCGGCCGAGACAGAGCGGTCTTCCGCGGGGTTTTCCTCCTCCGCTTCACTTTCACCTCCTTCCGGGTTGCTCGGGCCTTCATATCTCCTTCCAGATCGAAGTGAGATGGCATTGACAGACTTCTCCCTTGCTGGATTCTTTTCCGTCATGCTCGGAAGTTGCCCCGGCTTGTGCTGATTCCCTAAGGTGTTGGAGATCTGACTCAATTGGACGTCCATCATCTCCAGATGCTTTGTCATTATTTGCATGTGATTGGCTATCCCTTTGACTTCGTTCTCCACCTTGCCAAATCGGTTGTCCGAGCTTTTGATGAATTTCTCCAATGTATCTTCCAGCACGGACTTCTTTCTCTCCACAATTTCGCCTCCGGTACCTACATCAAAACCAGGAGGAGGGTGCTCTGCAGCAGAGGGGTTAGCATAAGAGAAACCAGGGTGAGATCGCCCATGGTTATAGTGATACCCCTGATTACCGCGGTAGTTATTGTGATAACCACCGCCTATGTAGTTTACCTCCGAACTTCCAGCTCCAGACGAACTGCTTGTTCCTCGATTGATGTAATCAGCCTCCACCGGTACGATTGCCATGCTCTGCTCCGTGGGATGGCCAGCAACCTTTGTGGTCCCCAGCTTCTCAATTTCCTCTCGGAGTTTCTTCACCTCCGCGACCACATCAAACTCTGGCTTGGCTTCCACGGCTTTGACTGGTACTGTCTGTCTCTCGGTCGGCCATTGGTGGCTGTTCAGTGCCATGTCTGCCAGAAGCCTCATACTTTCTGCTCCGCTCTTCTTCATCAGTACCCCACCAGAAGATGCATCCACTAACTGCTTCATGTGCGGAGTCAGGCCTTCGTAGAAGTGACAGACCTGCATTTCAAGGTCTATCCCATGCCCAGGGCAAAGTCTCAGCAGCTCCTTGTATCTCTTCCAAGTTTCATGCAGGGATTCATCGTACAGCTGCTTGAATGTGGTGATGGCAGCCTTCCTTTTCAGCAGCAGGCTCGGCGGGAAGTAGTTGGTGAGGAACGCTGCTCGCAGCTCCTCCCATGTCCCAATTTGGCTTTTATCAAGCCCAGCAAACCAAGACCGCGCCTCATCTCTGAGTGAGAATGAGAACAGTCTCATCCTGATGGCGTCTTGGGGGACTCCATTCTGCTTTATCGTGTCGCACACCTCTATGAATTGACTGAGGTGTGCATACGGATCCTCTACGGCTCTCCCCCCAAACTGGTTCTGCTGCACCATCTGTATCAGCCCTGTGCGCAGCTCGAAGTTGTTGGCATTTATGCCAACCCTGAATCCTGCCTCTTCCTGCTGTGGTACAAATCGGTCTAGAATAGACCTTTGTGGCACTATGACTTGCCTTTCATTCAGTTCCGCCAGTCTTGCGGCTTGCTCGGCTTGGGTAGCTTGGGCTGCAAGAAGTTGCGCCCTCAGTTGCTGCACCTCATTCACGAATTGCCTCTGTTCTTCCGGCGTCATGTTCTGCAGTGGGGCTTCTTGATTATCTGCCATCTCAAAGTTCAGCTTCTTTCCCTTCTTTCTGTTGGTCCTGCAGACTGCTTCGATTTTTGGTATAAAAGGTTCTAGTGCCTTTCCTTTATTCCGCGTGTTCATGCACCTGCACAGAAACCGAGAAAGAAATCAGGCTGTCCCGGCCGTGCTAGACGCTATCTCGGCCGGGATGGAAAAATTTGTCTCGGCCGATACGCTACTCAAATCGACCGAGATGGAGAGATCGTCTCGACCGTGGTGGGACTCACCTCGGCCGAGACAGACGCGACTCAGAAAAACTCACGCACGCGAAAAACAACTGAACTGACTCCAAAAACAAAAATTAATACCAAACTCGAAAATAAAAAGAAAGAATACAACCCAATCCAGAAGTTCTTCAACTTTCCAGTAACGACTCGCCGTCTGACTATCCCCGGCAGCGGCGCCAATTTGATTGATGCTAAATCTGCATACAAATTATAGCATAGGACAAATAAATTTAT